>OU426872.1:3442603-3450103 GCA_911387685.1 Dolichovespula media
GGTTCACGTTGCCTCCATGATTCCACGGTGAATCCCATAGGATATACTGTTGGCGTATGGTATATAAAAGAAATTGCATTCTGTCACGAAAGAATGATTTTTATTGGTTACCACAAAACAACGAATAATGGTGGAAAATAAAAAGGTGTGTGTGTGTGTTATTGTGTGTGTGATGGGTCGAGAGGGTGGAGGGAAGGGAAGGGAACGGGAGTAAGAAATGAAGAGAGTACGAAATAGAAAATGGCGGTATAGATAATGACGGAGAGAAGAGTGAAATAGTGGTGGATGAAAGAAAATTAGTGGAAAGGAAGGAGGGGGGGGGGTGAACGAAGAGAGTAGAGCGGGGGTGATGAAGAGAAGGGTGGTTAGATTGAGAAAATAAAGTTAAAGAAGGGCGTGCGTGCGTGCGTATATGTTAAATATTCTCTTCGAATTTGAAGAAGAATTTGAAAAGCTTCTCGATTTTCTTAATTACGATGAAGATAAAAGAAAAAAGGATAGAAAAAAAACAAATAAAGAAAAAGAAGGAAAAAAAAGAAAGAAATGAACGCGAAAGGAGGAAATTTAAACAGTGGGGAAAGGGAGAGTGGAAGGGGAAAGGGGGAGGGAAGAGGGGTAAAGGGGGAGAAGGGGTTGGTTGGTAGTTATTTGTAATGGAGTAAGAAATTTAAGTGGGGTTGGTAATTGAGGAAGTAATTTGGGGAGGGTTCTAATGGAACGAAAAGGAAAAAAAGAATAATAGTAATAATAATAATAATAATAATATAGAAAGAAACGAAATGTTACGTCGGAAATTGTTATTTGGAATAATATTTAAATTTGAAATTATATCAAAAAGGAAAAAAAAAATTTTCGATGAACGGCGTATTTAATTAATTTATATTTCGATATAAAAAATTGATCGATTGAAAAATTTGTCAATGAATAACGATTAATTTGTTACGTCATAAAGAGGATTAATGGTAAAAAAGAAAAAAAAATTTTTCAACGATCAATATACGAGAATGCATATCAATGTTTATTTATTTGGATGTGAAATATTATTTGAACGCCATATTCGAATTCCATACGTACTACGAAAGTTTCTCATAAAATGAAAAAGGAAAAAAGAGTAAGAAAATGAGAGAGAGAGAGAGAGAGAGAGAGAGAGAAACAAATAATGATTGTAATGGTCATACTATGTATAACATACAAGACGAGCTCTGTGTGTGTGTGCGTGTGCGTATGTGTGTGTCAAGAACACTTTATTATTAAGAGTAAGCTCTCTCTCTCTCTCTCTCTCTCTCTCTCTCTCTCTCCCTCTCTCTCTCTGTTAGAACGAGACGAACGCGGATTAGCAGAGGAAGATTGGAATACTTTGGCGAAACAAATAAGTAAGGCTGAGAAAAGCTTTACGAGCTCCTACATCCGGACTGGGAGGATAAAGTATGAAACATTCTTATCGTGCCTTTGGTAGTGTAGAAAAACGTGACTCCTGAGAAAATTGTGATTATTAAAAGAGGGGTGATTGACATTAACATTACACACTCGTTTAAAGCAAATTCACGTAATGATATACAAATCAAATTTGTAAGAAAAAAAACAAAATCAAAAATAACATTGTGCATATATTTACATATATATACATGTACGTAAAATGCAAAATATCCTGTGGGATATATTTGTGGATTTACATCGAAAAACAAAAAGAAGAAGAAGAAACATAAGAAGAAGAAAGAAAGAAAATATTTGAAAGTGTCTGCATGACTTCAAATTCAATTTCCTTTTCGAAATGTTAATTATACTATACTAAATTGAAGAAAAAAATATATATATATTATATACTTAAAGCATCGAAATATACCCTCGCATATGAAGTGGCGATTAATTTCGTGAGCCGATAAAATGAACGAGAATGAAACTTGTAAGAAAAGAAAAAAAGAAAAAAAGAAAAGGAAAAGTAAGAGAGAATAAAGCGTAGACAATCGCATTAATATAAAATAATAATACGGTACTGTGAAGAATATTAAGGAGTATTAAAAATGGCGTCGATCTTTAACACGTTTCATCTCACTTAACCTCTTTGATATTTAATCGTTCGCGTTTCAAAGCTCATGGTTATAAAGTTCTGATAAAAGTCGATTTAAAAAAAGTGAATAAGCGACCTAACGAACGTTCATGACTCTCGAACGGTAAAAAAAGAAAGAAAGAAAGAAAGAAAGAGGATAGAAGATGTGGAAGATGGGGTGCCGCCATATTTGGTGGAACGATGAGCTGCCCGTAAACGTACAAACGAGTTGTCGGTAGGTAGGTAATATATCTTGGGGTAGTGGCACAAAGAGAAGCAAAGAAGAGGGTGAAGCGAGAGAGAGAGAGAGAGAGAGAGAGAGAGAGAGGAGGGGAGGTAGAGGGAGAGTATGTCAGTGCGTGCATTTCTGTGTGTGTTTGCTGGACTTAGGCCGTGTTTGGTCATCGTGCACGATTTCTCTGGCATTGTTCGTGGATCTACCTTCTTTTACTTTAGAACCGGTTGCACGTTGTTAACTACGTCACTGGTTGCATTGCCATTTATGGTGAATAATATAAGGACACATATGCATACGGGTATGTGCGTGTATTTTCTATATATTAGTACATATATCTATATATATATATATATATATATATATATATATATATAATATAAATATATATAATAATAATATATATATATTATATAATAGATATATAATATAAATAATAAAAATTAGTGCGATATAACACTATAGTGTATATATGAACGATAAATATTAAGCACTTAGATACTCGCACAGAGAAATATATATACGAAATATATATACGAATACTATTTACATAGTATTTCTGTATTATCTTATATATTTGTGGTTTTCTTTCTTTTTCTTTTTTTTTTCTTTCTTTTTTTTTTTTTTTTTTTTAATATTTAGTATACGCGTATCATCACTTTTTATTTATAATATCTTCGACATTCGTGAAACATTATTAAATCGCAAAGGTTTGAATTTTAACGGGAGCAAGGATTATATAGAAAATGTGCATCATTACATATATATCAAAATAAATATTTGATTCTCTTAACGAATGGTGTCACTCTCTCTCTCTCTCTCTCTCTCTCTCTCTCTCTCTCTCTCTCTCTCTCGCTCTCTCTTTCTCTTTCTCTCCGCTCTGGTCTAGTATTATGTCGAAGTGTTCAGAAGTTAACAAAAGGGAAAGGGCGAAGGTCATGCCCTATAGAAAAAACGTTTCTTTTCAAAGGAATACAATGCGATTATGTGTACGTGTCTTATCGAATCGTTCAATCCAGCGGTAAAAAGAGGAAGAGGAAGAGAAAGAGAGAAAGAGAGAAAGAGAGAGAGAAATAAATGGAATTAAGAAGAATCTCTGGAAAACTCGGTCACGACTATAATGTAACAGTGGTGTAGTAAATAGTAATGGCGGTTGAGTAGTTGTAATCGAACGTCGTGACGCGGAAAAGACGCGACCGCAGCTGCGGTTTTCTCTCTTATTCTCTCTCCTTATCTCTTTATCTCTTTCTCTTTCTCTCTTTCACTCGCTAACTCGCTCACTCACTCAGTCACTTTCTCAGCAGAACCAACGGCGCGGAACAAAAGCCAGGAAATATATCCGAATAATAAATATAGTTGAACATTGGAAAGCACTTAAAGTCCAATTGATTCGACACCGATAATACACACGCGTATCGAAACTCTATGGTGTGCAAGTGAGAGAAGAAGAGTTCTTATGATACTTCGTATATACTATATGAAAGTATTTGCAGTATCGGATTTGGTTTTGATGTTATTGAAACACGGACGAATGGAGGAAGAGAAAGGGGATTGAAAAAAAAAGGAAGAGAAACAAACTTCCCTTCCACTCAAAAAAAAAAAAAAATACAACAGAGAAAGAAAGAAAGAAAACTTGATAGAACACATATAACGTTAAGCGATGTTAATATTCTAATACGTTGATTTTTAATAACGTTTGTTACAGAAAAAAATATTATTTTCTAATACTAATGGTATCGTATACCAAAGTACGATTATGATAATTATAATAAAGATGAGGTACTTGTACAAATGATTAGTATTGTAATGGTACTATCTTTATTATTATACTAATAGTATTGTTATTAGTACAGTACAGTACAGGGAAGTATAGTACAGTACAGTACAGTACAGTACAGGAAAATACAGTACAGTACAGTACAGTACAGTACAGTACAGTACAGTAAAGTACAGTACAGTAAAATACAGTACAGTACAGTACAATACAGTAAAGTACAGTACAGTACAGTACAGTAAAGTACAGTACAGTACCGTACAGTACAGTACAGTACAGTAAAGTACAGTACAGTAAAGTACAGTACAGTACCGTACAGTACAGTACCGTACAGTACAGTACAGTACCGTACAGTACAGTACAGTACAGTACAGTAAAGTACAGTACAGTAAAGTATAGTACAGTACAGTACAGTACATTACTAAAACATACGGTATAATATACTACATAGTATAATATAATAATATATACTATAATATACTATAGTTCAGTATAGTACAGTAGAGTATAATATACTACTACGGTACAGCAAATATAATACATCACAAAATTTTATTGCTGAAGAATATTTCGAAGTGTCAGATGGGGGAGGAGGAGGAAGAAAAGGAGGAGAAGTATGCTCTCTCTCTCTCTCTCTCTCTCTCTCTCTCTCTCTCTCTCTCTCTCTCTCTCTCTCAATGAGAAGGTGCAACACCACTATTCTCCTTGTCAGTTTGTGTATTAAAGTCTTTTAACGAGAGTCAATTCGATCAGAAACTCTACCACTTGACCTCCTCCCCCTCCTCCCCCTGCCCCTCGCCGCGTTTGACCTCGTTTCCGGTTTAACTTCAACACATCCTCGTCCAATTGTCTTTTATTTCCGAGTCTTAACGTGAATTTAGAACGATGGAAGTAAAGACTCAAACCGAGATATGTCGTTTCTACTTTCCCAACTCTTCCCCCCTCCAACATATTTTTTACGTCGTTTTTAAGAGAGTAATAAAAGGGTGGAAACCGAATTTTCTTCTCGTCCTTTTCTTCTTCTTCTTCTTTTCCTGTTTAATTTATTTATTTTCTCTTTTTTTCCTTTTTTTTTTTTTTTGGTGAAAATAGGAACGAAATTTGGAATCGAGTAGAGACAAGAAAAAAAATTACTAGAAAGAGAGAATCGACCTCTCGATTTTATGAAATAATATTTCTTTATTTTCGGTTACGTGATTTTCGAAGATAGACAAGGGGGGGAGTAGGTGGGAGAAAAACTGAACGAATTTAATATCCGATATTTTTTATCATTGTTGTTGCAGTTGGAACAGCGTAAAAATCGAAACGAAATACCAGTCAATAATACGCAAACGCGTGCGCGCACACACGCACGCACACAGACACAATTTGAAATTCGAACTAACGGATATTGGCGCGAGTAGTCTAATTGAAATTTGCATTTCGGTCATGGCTGTCGATATCCGTTGCCAGTCCCACTTCCGGTTACGCAATTGATTCGATTGGGAGTGAAAGAAAGGTAGCATGACGGATGGATACACCACCATAAACAACGCAAAACGGTGCGCGCGCGCACGCGTTCATGTCGTAAAAGAAACGATCAGTGGGTTATTTGTAATGGTTGCAAAAAGAAATATGGCGACGGGTAACCGAAAGAAAGATGGCAGCTGGCGGCCATTGAAAACAAAAAAATATGACGATCGATCGATCGAAAAAATCCATTGAAGGAAACAAAAAATTAGAAGAATTTAACATTCGATTACGTTATTATCGTTGGCTATCGTTTTGTACAAATCGACAGAAAATTAGAACAACGAATTTTTGTAAGGAAACAACGGTAAACGATACTACTATCGTATGAAAAAAAAAAAAAAGAAAATATTTCGATAAGATTGATTTTTTCTTTCCGACTTTCTCTTCTTTAACTTCTTACTTACAGAATAAATCAACGTTAGATAATCGGAAAGATGTGAAAAAAAAAAAAAGAACAAGAATATCCCGATAATGGGTTGTAATATTTTAACGACGAAATAACGTTAAGAATCGTAACGAAGAACGTAAGTGACACGGACGTATTAACTCGATGTGTATGGGGGTAAACGTAACGAAGGGACGAAATATAATCACCCTTAGAATGTTGTGTAATCCACATGTTGTGGAAGTCCTACTTACGAGTTACTATAGTAATACTATAGTGTACCAGCGGAACTATGTACCAAACAATTACTGAGATATAGTCAAGCTGTTATCTCCCACATACGCGCGCGCGCGCGCGCGCGCGCGTGTGTGTAAGTGTGTGTGTGTGTGTGTGTGTGTGTGTGTGTGTGTGTGTGTGTGTGTGTGTGTGTGTGTGTGTGTGTGTGTGTGTGTGTGTGCGTGCGTGCGTGCGTACACGCGCGCGTGCACCAAATGCGACGGTAATTAAGTAGAGGAGTGGATTTAACAAGAGACAGAGGGGTTAGAGAGAGAGAGAGAGAGAGAGAGAGAGAGAGAGAGAGAGAGAGAGAAGGGGGAGATGGTGAGTGTAGGGGGTAAGGTATGTGAGAGACGTGAGGGATATATAGGGAGAGCGGGATGAGGGATGAGGGATGAGGGATGAGGGGGATGAGGACGACGTAAACGAAGATCGACTTAATTGAAGGCCAGTCAAAAGAGGTTGGGGCGCTATAACTGAAGGACACCCTCCGACGTCGGTGTATTGGCCATTGTGTCAGCTGTTTCGACAATTGTCGAATTGCCCTTTTTAATCAGTATATATTCGTTACTTGGTTAACAATAAAATATTACGTATGAAATGATTATATCTCAACGCGATATCTACCGATCGTTAATCATTTTTTTTTCTCTCCGAGATTTCGTTTAGAATGTATCCTTCGCTATGTCTCTTTCGGATTATCGAATTTTCGAGTCGAATCGGGAAATCCACGAATTTTCGACCCACCCTGTGATATATCTCTATCGTCAATAAATTAATTTATTAACATTGTGACGAAAAATAGAAAAAAAAAGGAAACAACTTTGAAGTGGTCTTTTTTATACTTCTTTCGGATCGTCGACGATTTCGAGTCTAAGAAAAAATTTTGGTCCGCTCTGTATTACCGACCGTTGGTAAATTGTTTTATCAATATTATATATATATATATATATATATATAAACTTTGATGCTAATCTTTCGTTTTCCTTTCTTTTTTTTTTTAGATTATCGAATGACGAGTCCCAGAAACATTCGACGAAATATCCTCTTTTACCTTCCATTGATAAATCATTTTAATAACATTATTTATTACGAACTTTTGAACTAACCTATAATTTTGTTTGTTTGTTTTTAGATCGGTAAACTATAAACTTAAGGAACTTTCGATCGACTTGGTAGCATCCTTATATTACTACTATTACTATTATTATCACTACTATATACCGCAGAAATTATTCTAATATCAACTTTCTGTCAAAGCACACGGTTGT
>OU426872.1:3455103-3457603 GCA_911387685.1 Dolichovespula media
AAGAAAAAAAAAAGAAAGAAAAAAGAAAAAAATTCTCTCCACACTTCTTCGGTTGTCACAGTCGAACGGGAATGAAGTGGGGAAAAATCGTGCTCGGGATTTTGATGCAGCTATACGGGGGAGAGTGGAGGGGGTTCTCCCAGGGACGTTTAAGGATATGGTTAGGGCAAACGTGAAAACCAAGAATATGTGCGGAGCGTGGAGTGGGAGGGAGGGGGGAATGGTAACTCCGAAGAGGCTAGTTAAAGTGAGAGATACAGAGATAGAGATAGAGATAGAGATAGAGATAGAGATAGAGATAGAAAAGAGGAAGGAGAGAGAAAAATGAACAAAAAAAAGAAGTGAGAAGGTAATACAGGAAAACTTTTGCAGTGTTCACAGAGTTAGAATTGGAGAGAAAGAAAAAAAAAAGAGGAGGGGGGGAGAGAGAGAGAGAGAAAGAGTAATCTAGAAAAGTTTTACGGTGTTCAAAAAGTATCAACTTTGTACGTGTTTGGAATACTTGTTTCTATTGCCAAATAATTTTTTAAGAAAGAGAGAGAAAGAGGAAGGTAGGGGGGGGGAGAGAGAGAGAGAGTGTGTGTAAGAGGGAAAAAAGAGACAGAAAAAGAAAAAAGGAAAAATCTGTACGAAAGAGAAAAACAGAAATTGGGTTATGTCGATTAGATTTATAATGATTTTAAATTCTTATTCATTTATTTATTGATTGATTTATATATATATATATATATATATATATATATATATATATATATGTTTATTTATTTTTCACTTTAATTAGGATCGTGATCGTGATTTCATTGAATTCCTGCAACATCAATAAAAAAGGAAACGTTTACCATTATTTCTTCTCTTCGTTTTTGTATTTCTTTTTTCTTTTTTCTTTTTTAGGTTACGTCACCCAGATTTACGATACGTTCGAGTTCTCATTTATTTATTTATTTATTTATTTATTACTGTTTTTCTCTCCCCTCGTATCGATACCGTACCCGTTTTATTGAATTGTTCCATTATTTTTTATTTCCCTTTTTCTTCTTTTTCCTTTTATTACATTTTTTTTTTATTTTTTTCATTTTTTTAGGTTACGTCGCGCTGAGATTTACGAGCCATACAAGTCTTATTTATTTATTTATTTATTAATTCATTCCCATCGATATCGTAACTACCATTCCGATGAATTTTCTGAACGAAAGAAAAAAGATGTCCTCCTTTTTTCCTTCTCCTTTTTTCTCTTTTTCCTTCTCTCTCTTTCTCTCTCTCTCTCTCTCTCTCTCTCTCTCTCTCTCTCTCTCTCTCTCCCACTCACACACACACACACACTCTCTCTCTCTCCCTCTCTTTATTCATTTATTTTAGGTTACGTCGCCATGGAATTTGTGATTCATTTGACTTATACGGTGTATCCTAGCGAGGCAGTGTTGTTTCATCGATGAAAGGAAATACATTTTCTTGGAAGAAAAAAGATGGCGCGCGCGTCTCGTTGCAATGTTAGATTCTTTTTCTTTTTATTCTTTTTTTATTCTTCTTTTATTGTTTTTTTCTTACAAATATATACAAGTATTATTCTTGTCTACGTCATTGTTACTTCTTCGTTAATCTTACGTACACACAAGCACATACACGTTAGGTAGGGAAAAAAGAAATCCATTACTTTTACGTGAACGTGAAGGAAAAAATAATGGATTTCTTTTTCCCCAACCTAATATATATACACACAATTTTTTTTTCACATTCCTTCGTTTATCTCATATATATATATATATATATATATATATATTATGTGTGTGTGTGTGAAATTTTTTTTTACTATTGAGTAAAGAATCACAATAAAGGTGTTGTGTACCTAAAAGGTAAGTTAAAAGTGGGTTACATGTAAGTACGTAGTTGATCAATCGAAGGAACGTGTCTTGCCATAAAATGATGGAAAAAAAAAGAGAGAGGGAGAGAGAGATAGAGATAAAGATAGTGAGAGAGAGAGAGAGAGAGAGAGAGAGAGAGAGATGTACTATTTATATAAACAAAAAAAATAAATAAATCCAATTATGACGTATCGAACAAAGAAATGCAGCACAGCGTGTTAATCGTATCGAGTGGTATCCACTAATATAAGTCCAACGTATTAATTAATTCCAATTATCGATTATTATAGACCGCAGAAACATCGTCAATCCTTCGTGTCAGTTTTCTTTTTCCTTTTTATTTAAGAATCAGAAAAAATAATACCCCCGTCATTGTTTTGCAATCTCCTTATAAGAACAGATAATGATGATGGTAATAACAATAATAATAACAATAATAATAATAGCAAGAACGACAATAATAATAATAATAATAATAATAATAATAATAATAATAATAATAATAATAATAATAATAATGATAATAATAATAACAATAATAAAAATGAAAATAATCGAAATAATAAAAAAAAAAGTAAAAAATAAAAAAGGAGAGGAAAAACAAATAAATAAATAAAGAGACGGACGGACGAACGAAAAAC
>OU426872.1:3470103-3472603 GCA_911387685.1 Dolichovespula media
GAGAGAATCTCCTGAATGTAACGATAAAAAGAGTTACTCACTCATCAATCTCTCTCCCTCTCTCTCTCTCTCTCTCTCTCTCTCTCTCTCTCTCTCTCACCACCCACCTCTACAACCCAACAGCACCCCCGTAATTCCACTCCACTCCACTCCTCTCTACCCCACTCCACTCCTCACCGTTCCACTCTTCTCTTCTCTTACAACCCCTTCAAACACTCAAAAAAAAGAGAGAGAAATAGAGAAAAGAAAAAAATGTCCAAAGAGTAGACGATAATCCAGAAAAATATAATCCCATATTGAAAGCTACACGTCGTGTAATATACTCGTAGTAGTGGTGTAGAAGCTCGGCATGAAGTTAAGTGGGCTTATAAGCGATACATAAATACACACACACACACACACACACAAATACATGCATGCATGCATGCATACACATGCATACACCATAAATATATACGTCATACAAGCTATAGTTATTATACACACACAAATATATATATTCGCTATACGTGTGTATGTGTGTGTGTAGAGAGAGAGAGAGAGAGAGAGAGACCTTCTAAGAAATGTGACAAATACTTACTCACATACATACACACACAAACAAGATGTCCCTCAAACTCTCTCTTTTTTTTCTCTCTCCCTTTTTATCGCAATTTAACGACCAAAGTCTCTCTCTCTCTCTTTCTCTCTCTCGTTCTTTCTCAAATACCATTCTCCCTTAATTTCATTCTTACATTGTTACTCTTTCTGGTGGACTCGAAGTTAATTTACTGGCGCCATAATCGTATTTTGTCAAACAAGATCTCTCTCTCTCCCTCTTTCTTTCTATCCATCTCTATCTCTATCTCTCTCGAACTCGTCGATCATATTGTCCATACACTACTACCACACTCACTCACTCAAACACGTGTGCACATGTTTCTCTTGTGCCAATATATACTATCTTACGTATTACACACACACGCGCGCGCGCGCGCGCGCGCAGACGGATGAAACACATATACCCTGGACACAGTGTGCAAATAAGAGGACATATAACATATAATGTACAGATACTAATATAAAGATAAAGAGACGTACGCAGATTCATTCCTTCGAGTATATCACATACTAAACGGCCTTATTATTTTTCCAAGAGGAAGGCGCGACTTTTACGATCATCAAACGCTTTAAAAATACCGAAGGCCGAACAAGGAAACCCGTTGTCCGTCCTATACTACTTCTTCTTCTTACTTTGCTACTCGTCTTTCTATAATTGAAATAAATCGAGAAAAAGAAAACGATATATATATATATATATATTTTTTCTGTGTGTGTGTGTGTGTGTGTGTGTGTGTAAAATAAATAAATAAAATAATATAAATGTATATTAAAATAATATTAAAAAAAAGTATTATATAATAAAATAATAATATATATATATATAGTCAGTGTGTGTGTGTGTGTGTGTGTGTGTGTAGAATAAATAAATAAAATAATATAAATGTATATTAAAATAATAAGTAAAACATATATATATATATATATATATATATATATATATATATATATATGCACGTAGAGAATTAAATGGGACTGTGTAATATATGTGCGTGTTCGTAGAAACAAAAAAAAAATATATATATATAAAAAGGTAGAGATTATTTTCAATCTTTTTTTGAATCCTTATTGATTACTATCATCGGAATAATTTCATTGTAAATAACAACGCGTTAATAATTTTAATTAATTAATTAATTAATTATTATTATTATTCTTATTATTATTATTGTTATATATTTTACTAATTCCGTCTAAAAAAATTTATTAAATGGATTAAATTATGACCGACGGTCATGGTTCAAACGAAAACCCGAACTACAATCTATTTGTTTAATAAACATTTACGTTATTCAGAGTAACAAAGGGTAGGAGCGAGCTATCAAAAAATAAATAAATGGATAAAAAAAAAAAATAAATGTACGAACAAATAAAAAACGGTGGGAAGACCAAAAAAAAAATTAGGACAGAGAAACAAACAAACAAACAAACAAACAAACAAACAAACAAACGAACAAACAAACAAAAAATTGAAAAAGAAAAATAAAACGAAACCGCAGTAGCTCGAACGTTGCGTACACACGCGCACGCGCACGCACAAACTTTTTGCATCAACGCGAGTGGAAAAACTTTTCGCGAGTGTGAAAAAACTTAAAAAGAAAAAAAAATGACACCCCTCTCCGCCCTGCAGGGAGGGTTTTTTTAAAAAAAAAAAAAAAAAAAATGCGGCTTCGTGTCTCTCGTCAGTGCTTTTTTTCTTCCTGACACTTTATATGCCGTAAATTCTCTCTCTCTCTCTCTCTCTCTCTCTCTCTCCCCCCTGACCTTTGCATTCTTTTTTATTTTCTTTTTTTTTCCAGTTTTATTTTCAATATTTTTTTTATTCGTTTGTTTCATCCCTACGTAATGCATTTTGCAAAATAACGAGACGAGAGTGTGAAATGACAATTGGAAGGAAAAA
>OU426872.1:3477603-3487603 GCA_911387685.1 Dolichovespula media
GTTCGCCCGTCTACTTCGACTTTGACGTCATCACGGGAAAAAATGGAGTGAGGGTACCTCATAAAAAAGAGAAAGAGAGGGGGGAGAGAGAGAGAGAGAAGCTATGAGTAATAGTTCACAATGGTGTTAATACTACGATAGAATGAATATGACGTGTATATATATATATATATATATATATATATATGAGTCGTAAGAAAGGTGTTGCGTATTTAAAAAATTATATTCTTTTGGTTTTGTACGTTAAAAGAATGAAATTGTAATTATTAATAATAATGCTGAAAATTTCAATAGAATTTTTTTAATCATTCATTAATATATATATATATATAAAATAATGTATGTATGTATCTATATATATATATTAATATATATATGTATTACTATATATATATATATATATTAATGTATGTATGTATCTACTCAATGAACGATGAGAAATTAGAAATTTTATTATTATTATCATCATTATTTCGTTCTTTTTTTATTATTCACTCCATCGATAAAGAAGATCGCTTTAATCAATAACGAATACACACACACACACATCATCATCATCATCATCATCATAATATATATAAATATATAAGTTTCACGTCATATAATTAATTTCTTCCTTTTCTTCGTCTAAACGAACAATAAGCGCACTCTTACTAAGTCAACAAAAAAAAATTAATAAATTACAAACGATTGGAAGAAGAAAGAAAAGAAGAAAGATAAAAAAAATGGATCAAAAGATACAAAAAGAAAAAGAAAAAAAAAGAAGAGTACAGGGAAAAACTTGTCATGGAAGATAAATTCTTGGACGAGAACGAAAGTATAATAATATTACTTCGAGTATATGAACGCAAGCACTATGCTTCGTCGCGCGCATAATTTTCGAACGAAAGCTCCTTAAAACGCGCCTTCCTGAAGTACTTTTAAGAAGCTCTATATTATGTGAAGAAACCTCAAGGAAACAAACGCACAAAGAAAAAGAAAGAGAGAGAGAGAGAGAGAGAGAGAGAGAGAGAGAGAGAGAGAGAGAGAGAGAGAGAGAGAGAGAGATAGATAGATAGAGAAAGAGAGTATCCATTTAACTGGGAAAGCTCTTTTATAAGAAGTAACTGAACTTAGTATCTCTCTCTCTCTCTCTCTCTCTCTCTCTCTCTCTCTCTCTCTCTCTCTCTCGTGTGTGTGTGTGTGTGTGTGTGTGTGTGTGCACAGCTACACAACCCCCTCGGAAACTTTATACATTAGGATTTTAAGAGAAATCGTCTAAATATTTGTTGTACGAGAGTGCCCGAGGGTATGAATGAAATTGAGTTTAGGGGATTTGGAAGGGAGTGTGGGCGGAAGAGAAAGAGAGAGAGAGAGAGGGAGGGAGAGAGGGAGAGGGGAGGTATCAAGGGTGGTAAAAGAGAGGGATGGAAAATACTTAAGTGGGAAAAGTAGGAACTTAAAAGGGTCAGCGAAAAGGTCCTTCTTCTCCCACCTCTATATTCCCATCCTCTCACCCTCACCCTCACCTTCACCATCATCCCCCACCCTTCCCAAATAACCCAACTCGTCGCGTCATTTGATTCCTTTCTTTCTTCTCTTTTTTCCTCTTTTTTCTCTCTTCTTTCTCTTTCGTTTTCTTTCACTCAACCTTTTTTGAAATGTTTTCCCCGTACGAACTCGAACGAACGCGTACGCGCCTTCCTTTTCTTGGATCGTTCAAATTTTCTTGCTTAGCTGAACAAATCGACGACATCAACAAGATGACTGTTATACAAAATCGATGGGAAAAATTTTTTTAATCGAAATAAATATGATCGTTCGTAACGATTTCGAACGATCGAAACTAGAAACAAATGGAGAATGAGAGAATGAAAGAATGAGAAAGAGAGAAAGAGAGAGAGAGAGAGAGAGAGATGGCGAATAAAGATCAAAAAGTCCTCATCGAGAGAAAAGGGTCGAAGGGTGTAAGTGCAGTAAAAAAAAAAAAAAAAAAAAAAAAAAAAGAGGAAGAAGAAGGAAAAAAAACGGAAAAAGATTTCCATAAAGCAACCGGGATGCAATTTTTCAAAGCGAATAAAAAACTGAATCCCAATTGTATCCTACTACCCGTCCCACCCTCCACCCCCTCTCTCTCTCTCTCTCTCTCTCTCTCGCCATATCTCCAGCACCATCTCTCCTTCTTCTCATCCTAAACACCCAACCCTCATCCGCGAGCTACCGCCAACGTCGTCGTTGCTGCTGCACCAAATCGAACTAAACTCAACTCGACCATTCGTCTCTTCGTGAACATTTTCAACGTGCTCATGCATCCCGAAAGAGAAGAAGAGAAAGTTAAAGAGAGAGAGAGAGAGAGAGAGAGAGAGAGAGAGAGAGGAGCTGTGTAGCCGACGGCATCGAAAGAGCAGTTTTACATCGAAACCCTGACTCTGATTTCCATAGAAATTCGCTTTTTATCCTGTTCGAGCTGGCCGCGTGTGTTCCAGATAGACATAGAAGAAGAGGAAGGAAGAAGGTGGAAGAATGAGGAAGGAGGTAGAAGGAAGAGAGGGGAGGGTAGGGGAGGGGGGAGGAGAAAGGGATGAAGTATGCTGAGAAAGGACGAAGGAGGAAGGAGGATGAGGGATGAGAGATGAGGGATGATGAAGGACGAGGACGAAGGAAGGTGGAGAGAGGGAGGAGGAGGGAGGAGGGAGGATAGTGGAAGAAGGAAGAAGAATGGATTGGGGTGGAGATGAGGGTGGGTGGATGGGGTGGAATAGGGGGTGCGAATGGGGTGGGAGACGGGTGATAAAGGTTGGAGAAAAGAACAGAAAATTTATTACTGCTACGAGGTTGAGAGAAAGAGAGAGAGAGAGAGAGAGAGAGAGAGAGAGAGAAGGGTCTCGTGTAAGAATTGAAAATAAAATTAAAGTGAAAGAAAGAATGAGATAAAAGAAAAGGACAAAAAGTCCAAGAAAGAGGAGAAGGTGATGAAGAAGAAGAAGAAGAAGAAGAAGAAGAGGAAGAAGAGGAAGAGAAAACAAAAATTAATGAAAGAATCGATCCCAACGACGAATGCATGAACGTTTAACGTTAACGAATTAAGATTCAAATTACATTATAAGGTGCATAAATACGTACCACCGATGCACTTTTTAATATACTATCCGTATGATTATATAAATGAATAATGTATTTTTAATTTTTCTTTCTCTCTTTCTTTCTTCCTTTTTTTTATTTTTTCTTTTTTTGAAAGGAAAGGGGAAAGAATTTACGCGAAGATATTTGTGACATTGAAATTGCGCGCACACGCGCGCGTGCGTGTGTGCGCGTGTATACGAGTAGAGTGAGAGTGAGAGAGAGAGAGAGAGAGAGAGAGAGAGAGAGAGAGAGAGAGAGAGAGAGACAGAGAGAATATCACGAATCGTTGAACGTTTCGACGGACGAGTGAAAATCAATTAACGAACATCGCGCGTGACGACGACGAAACAATTAATTCGAAAAGAATAAAGGTGAAGTACAAAAACAAAAAAAAAAACAAAAAAGAAAAAGAAAAAAGAATAAAAAAAAATCGGAAAAGAGGGGAAGAAAAATAAGGATTAAAAATAAATAAAAAAGGTAATAAAATAAAAGAAAATAAAAGAAAAATATATCAGATCGGCCGATAAAAAAAAAAAAAAGCGCGTAAGATACTTCGTCAATAAATATCATCGTCCCTGAACAATCGTTAAACGGTCGGTTATAAATAAATAAATAAATTAATTAATTAATTAATCGCGAATCGTATGTGATATTTAAAAGAAAAGGAAAGAAAAAGCGACGGATTTACACCAATAGACTTTTCAAAATAAACGGTCGATATCTTTATTAAGCGCGCGCGCGCGATTCACGTGTGTCATTTTGATGGGCGAAGAAATGAAATTGACGAGCAATCGGTCGCGCGTTACGAACGAACGAGCAATTAGCGAGAAATTGTGCCGGGACGAACGCCATTGTCCTTTGTTACTAACAGGTCGTCGACACGAATGACGACGACCGATGACTACGACGAGGATGGACCACCATTCTAACGACGGAACGCGAACGACCGTTCGACCGACCAACGAATTGACCGACCGACCGACCGACCGACCGTTAGACCGACCGACAAACGCGTCGGGTTAACTTCGACAGCTGCATTATTAATATCATATATACATACATACATACATAAATACATACACATATATATGATGTATGTATATGTGTATATATATGTGTGTATATATATGTGGTGTGTATATATATGTATATATATATGTATGTATGTATGTATATATGTATATATATATGTATGTATGTATGTATGTATGTATGTATGTATGATATATATGTATGTATGGGTATATATTATATATATATATATATATTTGTACATAGAATAATATCGTACTTTCTTCCAAGAATATTCTATAACAACAATGTTTCTCTATTATCCGCGTCCTCAATTTTTTTCCTTCTCTTTCTTTCATTTCTTTTTCTATTTTTTTCTTTTTTTTTTTTGCGATTATACTCGAGTGACGAAGTAAAAGTGAAAAGATTTCTTTAAAAAAAAAAAAATAAAAAAAAGACAGAAAAAGAAAAAAAAAGAAGGATAAAGAATTAAAAAGAGGGGAGAAAAGTAATTAGAAAGAAGGAAAGAAAGTGAAATTAAAATAAATTGGATGAAGGAAAATTATGACGATGACGATGACGATGATGAAGATAATTGTGATAATATAATGAGTATGAAAAGTAAAATAACAAGAGGCAGAGGATAAAGAAATGTATTTACGAGAAGAATAAGAAAAGGAAGGAGAGATTATTTTTTTTTTCAATATTACGACGAAAAGATACAAACAATTAATATTAATAATAATAATAATGATGATGATGATGATGATTATGAAAACAAAAACGATAACAACAACGGTAATGATTAATATTATTATTTATTAATTATTATTAAAAAAAAAAAGTACAATAATAAAATAATAATTACGAGATTAAGGATAAAAAAAATTGAAAATTAAAAATAAACATAGAAACAATAAAATTACAATATAGATATATACATATATATATATGATGATGATGATGATGAAAACAAAAACGATAACAACAACGGTAATGATTAATATTATTATATATTAATTATTATTATAAAAAAAAAACGTACAATAATAAAATAATAATTACGAGATTAAGGATAAAAAAAATTGAAAATTAAAAATAAACAGAAACAATAAAATTACAATATAGATATATACATATATATATATATATGATGATGATGATGATGAAAACAAAAACGATAACAACAACGGTAATGATTAATATTATTATATATTAATTATTATTATAAAAAAAAACGTACAATAATAAAATAATAATTACGAGATTAAGGATAAAAAATTCGAAAGTTAAAAATAAACATAGAAACAATAAAATTATAATATATATATATATATATATATATATTATCATAATTATTATTATTGTTAAATTGCTAT
Organism: Dolichovespula media; assembly: GCA_911387685.1. Taxonomy (NCBI): domain Eukaryota; kingdom Metazoa; phylum Arthropoda; class Insecta; order Hymenoptera; family Vespidae; genus Dolichovespula; species Dolichovespula media. The sequence goes on from OU426872.1 coordinate 3,483,096, forward strand.
GCCAAATGCAATCTCGATTTCGTTTTCAATTAAGCGTCGTTATCTGCGGCTTTTCTCTCTCTCTCTCTCTCTCTCTCTCTCTCTCTCTCTCTCTCTCTCTCTCTCGTTAGACTAATTAAGAAAATATTTTATTAAAAAGAATTAGGTCAGCCTAATCGTCATTTAAAATGACAAGGAGAATGAGGTCATACATATATATATATATATATAAAATCTGTATATCTAACTGGAATGCATAATGATAAAAAGAAAAAGAATAAGGGAACGTGACGATATGAAGAAAAGATAATGGGTAACCATGAATAGACTGATACCCATTCGATCACGTATCTATCTATAAAAAAGAAAAAAAAATTAACGAGAGAGAAGGAGAGAGAGAGAGAGAGAGAGAGAGAGAGAGAGAGAGACAGAAAGAAATATACATTATATACGAAAATGTTAGAGAGACGATCATCCATCGTGCGCAAAAAAAAGCACGAACGGAAGATCCTTTAGTTGGTCGAACATCACGTACCGACGACATGGTCACGGAAATGGAAAAAGAGTGGGTGAGAGGGAGTGAGAGAGGGAGGTGAGGGAGGTTGGGAGCGATTGGGTATAGAGAATGAGTGGACAGAGAGAGAGAGAGAGAGAGAGAGAGAGAGAGAGAGAGTATCTGGATCTTTCCAACCGTTCTTTTTTTCTCATTTTTCTTTTTTTTTTTTTTTTTTGAATTTTTTCGTTTTACTTTCTCCTTTTAACATCCGCAAATAATTCTTCCCTTTATCTGAGGTCTTGTGAAAGGAAAAAAGAAAAGAGGAAAAAAAAATAGCCGAGGACGTTAGAGACCATTAGAAACGGCATCGCTGTTTTATGTCGGTTGAAAAAAAAAAAAAGAAGAAGAAAAAAAACCGTAAGACGGATTTCCTTTTCTTTGTTCACGCCCATCTAGAATAGTGTGTGTGAGTAAGTATATATGTATATATGGTATATATGTATGTATGATGTATGTACGTATGTATATCTTTCTTAGTCTCTTAAATTATGTTTGACGATACGAAACATTGAATTTTCAAATGATTGATTAATACTGACAAAATAATAATTTTAAGGACAAATATATGTATATGTATATATCTTTTATATATTTCTATACATTTATATGTATAGGTATACCCATCTTTAAAATATCTTTATAATGTATATATATATATATATATATATATATATATATATATATATATATATATATATATATATTTTAATTTCTCCTTTATGTTTTTATACACACAAATATTATATATATATGTGTGTGTGTGTTTGTGTGATATATATATATATATATATGTATATATGTGTGAAATATATTTATAGATTTTATGTAAAAAAATAAAAAATTTTTATTTTCTCTCTCTTTCTCATCTTGCCACCCTCTCTCTCTCTCTCTCTTGGTCCAACAAAGAATGACTAATGAGGGAGACACTTCCATTAATTGAGACATATGACTGCAACAGCTGCATAGTATAATACCCCATCGTAATAACGTTTTTGTTCCCTCTATATTCATAATTTTGTATTTATTATTTTTTATCATTATTAATATTATTAGTTTCAATACGCTCTATAATATATATGCATCATACGTTTTAACAGATCCCCTTCGAAAATGATAGTTCACAAAAGAAAAAAAAGAGAGAGAGAGAGAGGGAAGACGTACGAGTTGAAATATCCAATTCGACATTTAACGGCACAATTAAATAATACAACTTTCATCGATAATTAACGATTAACAATAACGACGACGTGACGGACAAATCCTTAAACCACAAGTTGATCCTATTAATAGTTCGAAAATGGCGCCAATTTAACCGTGCTCGGGCGCGAACGAATTATTTAGAAGAAAGCTGACGCGAATAGAAGAAGAACGTGAAGAAATGGAAGTAGAAGTAGAAGTGGAAGTAGAAGAAGAAGTAGAAAAGGAAGAAATAGAAGTAGAAGGAACGTTAAGGGCAAAAAGGATGACTGGATACGTCTATCGTAATCACGATGAACGTTTCTTCTTTGGTATAAAAGCATCGATGGGTGGGGTTCTCTCTCTCTCTCTCTCTCTCTCTCTCACTCTCTCACGACGATGTTCGCCACATGTGTTACTAATTACGCACGGACGAACGAGAACGAATGAACGAGGAGAGATGTTAGAAGCATACATACCAATAATATATATATATATATATATATATATATATATATATATATGTATATATATATGATGTATGTATATATATGTACATATTATTGGTATGTATATATGTATATGTATATGTATATGTATGCATGTACATATGTATATATGTAAAGTATGTACGTATAGTATGTATATAGGTATACGAATCATAAAACTACACTTCATATAGATAAATTTGTATATAAATATATATTGAGGATGATGGTATGGGTCGAAAATTGTTAACAAATGTGTTTTTGTTTGTGTGCGTTTATAAACGATAGGACTATATTCCTGTGTATAGTTATTTATTTGTATGTACGCATGAATAAACGTGTATAAGATGAGCGAGAAGAATTTCTAACGAAATAAGTTGATCGAAAATTCTTGGACAGCACGTATATGAATCTTCATATGACTATATATATTTATGTATAATATGGATAGGTATTTATATATACAAAAAAATAGGTATCTGGGTTAAGCCAAAAATTTCTAGATTGATCGGAAATTCCTAGACAACATATATATATATATATATATATATATATATATATATATATATATATATAATAATTTAATTGAAATACTTAACATATAATTGATCAAGCAAACGTTATCTCAATAATTGATAATATTTAATAATAATTTATCTGTCCGTCTATGTTCGTCAGAAAGAGAGAGAGAGAGAGAGAGAATATTAACAAAATAATTAAAGAAATAAATTATACGTTCCAAATTATCGATATTAATTATAACAATAGAAATTAATTTATTCGAAAAAATTCGCCAATAAATCATTAAACTGGGTATTATCGATTTAAATTGGATTAAATTATGAACGGGGGCCCCGTTTATCGAATCATTTCTCTCTCTCTCTCTCTCTCTCTCTCTCTCTCTCTCTCTCTCTCTCTCTCTCTCTCTCTCTCTCTCTCTCTCTCTCGGTTTCTTTCGGAATGTCCTTTTAACCTCGACGACTTCTTCGTCCCCGAGTCACGCGCTCACGCGTGCGTACATCGCGATCTTTGAGCTAGCGCGTTCTTTCTCGTACGCAAAAGTGAAACACGTTAAGAATGCGTATATACCTTCTCTTTTTTCCTTTTTTTTCTCTTTTCTTCCCTACTTCTCACCCTCTCCCCCCCCCCCCCCCTCACTCTCTCTCTCTCTCTCTGTCGGTCTGTCTCTTTCACTCATGGTCTGTATCTCTTTAACAAGAAAGAAATAGTTTCTAGTAAAACGTTGCACGGAAATATTTATCCACACGTATACATTTATATACGTATATATATATATATATATATATATATATATACATACATACATACATATATATAATATATATAATATAAATATACATACATACGTACATCATACATACATATATATATATAATATATATAATATAAACATACATGCATACATACATACAACGTATAAGTATCTATACGTTCGTCCATTTATACATACATTACGTGTGTCATCACACACACACACACAACGTAAACAATATATATACATATATACGTACGTACATTTAAACATACATAAGTACGTATGTAGGTATGTATATACTTATGTAGGTACGTAGCATACGTACGTGTGCACGTAGGCACGTATGCACCTATGCACGCATGCACGTGTCTCACATGTGCACATATGTACGCATTGAACCAGTACACACACACACACACAAATAGTTTATCTCTATCCCGAAAGAAAAAGAAGTGGTTTCTAGTAGGACGTTGCACGGAATGAAAATTGATTTAGAATCGGATCGGATCGATCGGCCAATTGATCGATCTTACGAGAGAAGAATAAATAAAAAAGAAAGGAAAAGGGCGAGACTAAAACGGAGAGAGAGAGAGAGAGAGAAACGATTCGAATGTAAGTTCACGTCTATGATTTTTTAGGACTAATTTTACGGGGGCAGAATAAATATAGAAGACCGTGCGTGCGTGCGCGCGTGCGTGAGAGAGAGAGAGAGAGAGAGAGAGAGAGAGAGAATCGAATGAAATTTCACGGATACGATTTATAATCGATTTTTTACGATCAAAAGATAAATAAAAACGGAAATAAAACATAAAAGAAACATAAAAAAAAAAATAAAAAGGAGACAGATGTCGTTGACAGAGTATCAATCTCCCGTTTAACTTCACAACCTATGAGTTTCTTATTCCTTTTTTTTTTTCCAATAACAACTATAGAAAAAAACAATAATAATAATAAGAATAATAATGATGATGATCAGTATTGATGATCATAATGATGATCAGTATTATATCTAATTATTATAATAGTCATTTTA
>OU426872.1:3490074-3497574 GCA_911387685.1 Dolichovespula media
AGAGAGAGAGAGAGAGAGAGAGAGAGAGAGAGAGAGAGAGAGAGAGAGAGAGAGAGAGAGAGAGAGAGAGAGAGAGAGAGGTGGGCATGGGGGGGGGGTGAGTTGATGATCGCCACGGCAAAAAATAGAAGAACTAGAATTTTTCTGTCAGGCTATCGTACGATGAGAAATCTATCGATCTCGAGTGGGTGTATAGATCTCTCTACGTAGGTACGGGCGGGTGGGGTGGGCGGGGTACTACGAAGAAGCGGAAAATTGATGATTCATGTTGCTTGATGACCTCCTGTCAACGTATCAGTTGCGACGTATTAATGCGCCCGCACATGCGCACCCATACGCACATCCCACAAAAAAAAGAAAGAAAAAGATTTACACGAATCGTTCGGATTTCGGTTTTTTCCCCACCGGTCCACCACCACCACCCCCCTCCACCACCCCCCCAAAAAAAAAGAAAAAGAAAGAAAAAAGACTACACGAATTCTTCGGATTTTCATTCCCTCCCTTTCTTCAGTCCATCCTCCCCCCAAAAAAATAAAAAAAAAAATAAAAGAACGAGAAAGTAAAAAGGATTGCACGAATTGTTCGGATTTTAATTCACTCCTCAAGCACCCCCCCACCTTCCCCAACCCAGCCCGCCACGAAAAAGAAAGATAAAAAGAAGGAAAGAAAAAGGATTACACAAATTGTTCGGATTTCAATTCTCCCCCGCGATCTCAACTTTAACCGAAAGAAAAAAGAAAGAATGAAAGAAAGAAAGAAAGAAAGAGAAAGATAAAAAGAAAGAAAGAAAGAAAGAAAGAAAGAAAGAGAAAGAGAGAGGAAAAAAAGGAACAGGAAGAAAATGAATTTAGATAGAATTGTTGATCCCCTCCCTCCCTCCACCCGCCACCGGACGGAATAATACAAATCTAATGAAAGAATGGAGGACGAGTGAGTAGTCGATAAAAAAAAAAAAAAAGAAAAAGAAAAACTCACAAAAGTAAGAGGCCAACAATAACAACACAACACATGGGCACGTGCCAGGCATTTGCACAGTTTTACATATAAAGCTTATACGCTGCTGTGTTTGTGTTTGTTTGTTGTGTGTGTGCGTGCGCGCGCGTGTAATACATGTTTCTCTCTCTCTCTCTCTCTCTCTCTCTTTCTTCGTGTATGTGTGTGTATTTATGTACGTGTGTATAAGTAAGTTGGATTAACGTATATCTCGATAGAAAAAACTGGGAGAGACGCATTATAGCGCGCGTACGCGCCGGCGCTTCCTGCAGTTAACGACCCCGATCGCATATAAATGTCCGACTTAATCGTTTCGAAGTAAGAACCCCGCGCCCTCCTACTCCTCCTTCTCTTCCCCATCACCGAGTTTGCCGCCCTAAAGCCCCCTCCCCATCTCTAAACTCTCCATCCCTTCCCCAGTAGTCCCTTCTAACGCCTTATACGTCCCCAACCTCCCACCGCACACGGTAGTTACTCGATAAAATATCTAATGTGTTTGATGATCGTCGTCGTCGTAGACGACAGGAAAATTTGTGCTCGAGTGTGACAAACGATCGTTTCTAATCTCTCAATTGATATTAATAATTAATTCAACGACGCATGATAAAGAACGTAGGAAAATTCACGGATTTATTTCGCGCACGAATGAACGAACGAACGAACGAAGGAACGAATCAACCAATTTGGCGCTGTGTTTGTGTTACTCGCGTAACTCCTACGCGAACTTGGCGGGAAATTCGAATTCTCCCGTAAAAAATCCCTGGAGAGTGGAATTTCGTGATTGTTTTTGTATGACTTTTGTTTTTTTTTTCTTTCTTTCTTTCTTTGAAGCAGGGTATTGGATCGTACGGAAAAATCCGTCCCGATAATATTTTAATAATAATAACGATAATAATTCAATGAATGTATAATGCAAAATTTTAATCTTCTGTAAGAAAGTTTTTTTGTTTTTTTTTTTTATCAAGAAGTTAGAAAATTTCATTTTTCTACTCTATCTTTTCCTTTTTTTTTTCTTCCGATATCAAGACACACAAAATTCTTCCTTGTCGGAGGCGGGAAATTTGAACTTCTGTTCCATCATTCGAAAGCGATTAAATGCTAAAAAAAGGAAAAAAATTGTTTAAATACTATTAATCTCTCGGAATAAATACTCTCGCTTTTTCTTGTTTTATTTTATTTATTTTTTTTTATTTTTTTTTTTTTTAATGATCAGTGAAATCGTAATTACGAAAGTTGAAAGTAACGTTAAAATAGAAAATTTATTTCTGTTTGTTTGTCGATTAAACAATTTTTATGCGAATATAAATTCGAGCCTAAAACGATTTAATGATCGATCATCGATCATCGAACATCGATCATCATCATCATCATCATCATCATCATCATCATCATCATCATCATCATCATCATCATCATCATCATCATCACTATTAACGATTCCTTTAAGCTAACCGAGATTAATAATTTTTCCGTTATTTTGGAACAAAGTATATTTCATGGAAACGATCGAGGAAGCTTTGGGTTTGATTAGTAAGAGAACATGACTTATCATCAACGTTTAATGGTCCCCCCCTCTCTCTCTTATATATACCGTCTTCCTCGTTTCCTTCTCTTCATCCATCCTCTTCCTTTCCCATCTCCCACCCCTCCTCCATCCTTGCATCCATTTTCTCTTCTTTGTGTTAATTCATCGTCGGATATACCTTCGCGCGATCTTTCCAAAATTGATCCTCGAACGATCATGATTCATAATGTTTTGCGTCACCCTATACACTTCATATACATACATGTAATTTCCCCAGAATAGCATTAATACTATTTCCGCTAATCTTCGGATCCGTTAATACTGTATCAATATATCGAATAAAATTAGCTTCGTCATACGGTTTATTACAGATCTTAAAATGGTATTAGATTTTTTAATTAGGATCAACGTAACATAAGATCCCAATTTTTACTATCGATACTTTTTTTTTTTTTTTAATTTAAATTTAATTCGTGGTAATTATAACATTTTGTTCATTTTTTCTTTTTTCCTTTTTTCTTTATATGTTTTAATTACATTTATTCTTTCTATTCTTTATATATATATATAAAATATATATAATAATATATATATATATATATATATAAATATTTATTTTTTACTTAAGTGTGATTTTAATCATTTCTTCTAGAAAATTAATTATACATTTAGATCAAAAGTTTCGAATTTGGTATTTATTAATTTATTTATTTTTTCCTTATGTATAACTCATACTTACAATTAGTATGATATTATCATAGAAGATAGAATATATTATTGAACAATATAACGATATACATTGTATGTGAATATTATATCAATTATTAGACATAATGGATTAAGAAAAATTCGTAAATAATTATAAACAAAAATATCAACAAAAAATCTATAAATATATAATAAAAAATACTTATCAGACGACAACAAATATATACATATATAAATATATATATATATATATATATATATTATCATATTTATTATTAGATATAACCAAAAAAGAAAATTAATAAATAACACACACACACATACACAACAAAGAAAAGAAAAATACACACACACACATTTTTAATCCCTTCACCTTTAATCCCTACCAAAGTATCTCCCTAACTTTCCCCTTAATCCGTCATGAAGAAAAAAAGGGGAAAAAAAGAAAAGAAAAAAATAAGAGAGAGAGAGAGAGAGAGAGAGAGAGAGAGAGAGAATAAAAAAAACTGTCGTAGCTGATAACTCCTGTGAAACATCCTTAAAAGGGATACAAAGTCTTTCAGGAGGGATTATATCAAGTCCCTTCATCATCATCCTCCTTATCCTCATCCTCCTTATCCTCATCCCCCTCGACGCCCTTCTACAACCTCATCGTCCTCCTCCTCCTCGTCGTCGTAGTTTTGTATTCTTGATCTTTGTCGACGTTTACCACGAATAAAAGTTGTTTCATACGCTGGACATCTGCATTTCCATAATCTACCCTCCTCTTATTTGAGTCACTTTTAAAAGCAACGCCCTACGGCCACGACCCTATTACTACCCACTTACTAACCCCACCATTACTATTGCACTACTTATTACCACTACTATTGCGAAAGCTATTACTGTTGCCAACAAGACGAAAATGTAATGTTTCCTTATGGCTTTGAGAATACGAAAACGAAAGAGAAGAAAAGAAAAGAAACGAAAAAAAAAATATACATACATACATATATATATATATATATATATATATAAAGAAAGAAATGTGCCTAGAGACAATTGTATTATACGAACGTAAATTTTTGTTTCAATTATTATTATTGTTGTTGTTGTTGTTGTTATCATCGTTAAACTTTATATACGGTATACGCATAGAAATTAGTATATTCTCTGTGTGTGTGTGTTTGAGTGTATATATATAGTAAAACTAGTAAAATAAAACTATGATATAATATAACATTAGTACAATTATATTGCAAGTATAACGATCTGGTGATTTTTTTTAATAGTCTACTTCCTGTCGTTTAATTTCAACGTTGAGATGAATGAGAGAGAAGGAGACGGACAAACAGCACATAAAATGTGTGTGTGTGTATGTGGGTGTGAGAGAGAAAATAAAAAATAAAAAGATAGATAGATAGATAGATAGATAGATAGATAGATAGATAGATCGATCGATCGATAAAACGTTAAAAATCGATCAACTTGTTACGGCCCTTTTTAACAGGGCATTTTAAACGGGCCAATCTTGATAGGAACTGACATCAACTCGATTATATTCAAAATCAATTCCACTTATAAAAAGGAAAGTTAAGGTGTCCCGAAGGGCATCGAATCGAATCGATATCGTCACGTGAATGAGTTAAATATGGTCCGTCAAGACAGACAGGCAGAGAGAGAGAGAGAGAGAGAGAGAGAGAGAGAGAGAGAGAGAGAGAGAGAGAGAGAGAGAGAGAGAGAATGATGTATGAAGGGTGCTTTTTAGTTAAATAATTATCCTTCGTTAGTTTTTCGATAGAGAATCGATTGAAACTAATAATAAGATAACTCTTTCTGATGCAACGAATCTTTTTTTTTTCTTCTTCCTCTTTTCTTCCCAACAAATCTTTTTTCGTCGTCTCCCCCCCCCCCTCTCTCAAGGAATTTCCAGAAATCTCATGGTCGTTGAAACACGTCTGTGGAGCAGCGGGATGAGGGGTAGGAGTGAGGGATTGATCAACTCTTCGTTGAGTCTCGGTGATTGCTCTCGTCAAAGCGAGAATTGTAATAATTAAACAAATATAGGATGATGCGTTTGATGTGTTTCTAAAAGAGAGATTAATCGTTTCAAATGTAAAAAAAAAAAAAAAACAAAACAACTTCAACAACGGAACATAGTCCGCGAAAGTAATGAAAAATTCGTGTTTCAAATTCGTCGGGGGAGGGGAGGGGATCACCCTCGTTTTGCTTTTTTTCCTTTTTTGTATATTCAATCATTTCGTTTGTTCAATCATTTTGTTTATTTATTCAGTCGTCACAAACATCGACGATCCTAACCTCCAATAAAATCAAAAGAGATAATAAGATTATATTTATATATAAAAAAATAAGATTATATTATATATAAGATTATATTATATATAAGATTATATTATATATATAAAAAAATAAATAAATAAATGATTATAATAATAATAATAATAATAATAATAATAATAATAATAATAGTAATAATAATAGTAATAATAATAATAATAATAATAATAATGATTGCTCCGTCTACCATTGAAAGAAAGAAAGGAAGGAAGGAAGGAAGAAAACAAAAAAAAATTAAATATAAGTACAAACAATAAATTTCATAAAAAAAAAAAAATAAAAAAAATATATCGATCCAATTTCCTCCATTCTTCTTCTTCGTACGTTGTTTTACAATAAATCCTACTCGATCTGGCGATCGTTATCGCTAGATCCTAACGTTAGATCTCGGAGAAATGATTTATGAGATCGCTCGAGAAGCAATCAACTGAGAGGTTTTAGCGAATTTCGAGGACTAAAACGAACTCTTCTTTTGACCAACGAAAGTCGATAAGCTAAGAGAAAAATAGAGAAAAAGAAAAAAAAATGGAAACGTAATTCGCCGAACGATTGAAAAAAAAAGATAGGGGGAAACTCGTTAACAACAAATTGCAGAGAGAGACAGGGAGGGAGAGAGAGAGCCATTGCTGATGCTTCTTCTTTTCTTTTCTTTCTTTTTTTTCGGTAAAATGCAATTTCTAAGATGGCCGACGACGACTTTAATTACACTGTCTCCTTTAATTATCCAAAAATTGCTCCATTAAAGCCCGCTGATGACTTTTCTTTTAAGCGTACAAAAAGGGGACTCGCGATCTTTTTATTATACCGCTAAGTTGATTGAAATGATTTATTCTGGATTAAAAGGAATCGAGTATATAGGATAAAAATGAAAATGTGAAAATCGGTGCGTTTAAAATTAAAAAAGAAAAAAAAAAGAAAAAAGAAGAAGAAGAAGAAGAAGAAGAAGAAGAAAGAAAAAATATATCGAAATTAATTTTCAATCAAATAAAAATATTTCATTATTATATCAATACATGTATATAATATTAATAAATAATAAGATATTTTTATTAGATGAAATTAAATTAAAAATTCGATTTACACGTAATTCCAGTATAATAGCGATTAATACGCAACGTTTGAGAACGTTCATATTTTTTAATTGCATTTATCTCATTCGTAATTAAATAGAAAAAAAAAAAAGAGAGAAAGAAAAGAAGAAAGAGTAGAAAAAAAATGTACAAAAGCTACAAAAGGTTGCATACGTGAACGATTGAATAACCAACACGTACGCGTCGATCATTTTTTTTTTCTTTTTATTTACGCACCTCACGAATGCACACACGTGCATTCCCGTTCCGCCCCCACCCCCACCCATTATAATTTTCGTTTAACTAGCAAGTAAAATGGCGTTCACATAATGCCGGAGTTTTCACCATGCACTATGAATCATTGGAAACCAGTCAAGGTATGTATTAACCTGATTTTAATTTAAATTTATATCCACCAACCAACCGACCAACCCAGCCAGCCAGCCAGCCAACCAGCCAGTGGTAACAAACCGCAGTATGTGTAACGACCCAAATTCAAATTTGGCGCGCATGCCAATAACATCGAATGCTGGAAGATATACATAAACCAAAAGATTATTCCCCAAAGGGATAACATTAATTATACGGGATACTATTTTAAATGGAAAAGAACAAAAAGATAGCAATTATAAAATCGTTAAATAAATAAAAAGTCCCTAAGTGCAGGGGTTAAACCTCCAAAGGGATATCCCCTTCGATTATACGTGATACTATTTAAAAATAAAAAAAAAGGAATTATAAAATCGTTAAATAAATAAAACAATCCCTGGTGCATGTTATCCCCCGTCAAAGGGATAACGCATCGATTTTACGAGATACTGTTACAAAATAAAAGAAGCAATAATAAAATTGTTAAATAAATAAAAA
>OU426872.1:3500074-3507574 GCA_911387685.1 Dolichovespula media
GAAGAAGGTTGAGAGGGATTTATCCCTTGCGACTACTCCCTTCGGATCGATTATATATAATATTCGTTAATTGATTATCAATTGATAAGGGATTTTTCTTCTTCCACTCGCGCGTACGTATCTCCTATTCCGTTACTTTATCCTCGATGATGTATAAAACGTACGACGTTATCACAATGAAAACGAAGCGCGAGATACGACGGAGAGGAGGACGCGGAGTAAAGTGGGAAAAGGAAGGTTCGACGAGGGTGATGGTGATGATGGTGGTGGTGAATGGGTCGGTCGGTGGATGGTGTTCGGAGAGGGGTTAGGGGGTGCGGAAAATACGAAGAAGGTAGATAATATACGATTCGTCGTTAAAGCGTTCCCTTCCTCGATTTTCAATAACAATGGCAATCCGAAGATTAACGAGACGATGATGGTACTCGAACAATAACAGGGATGACGGATAACGATATCATCCTCATCAGCAGCAGCATCATCATCATTATCATCATCGTCGTCATTATTTGTCAAATTATCGTTATTAGAAAGGGAGATAAGGAAGAGTACGATGATTAGTGATAATAAAATCAGGTGAAACGGCAACGGCGATGACGATGGCAGTTGAATTAAAGAACGTCGTTTCAATGCAACAGGATTATTATCCATTTCGAGATATGCCACCGGGTTATTTTGTTAACAAACACGACAGGAACAATTGCGGTAGAACTAAAGTGACAATAACATTAGCACAAACACCGTTATTACACTACACCAGCAACAACCCCAACACCAACGGAGCAAAGACACCATCAACAGCAACAGCAGCAGCAGAAGCAGCAACAAACACCACCAACTACAGGACCAATCTCTTCCTTTTCTCTTGGTGGCCTTCTTCTTTTTCTTCTTCTTTTCCTCCTTTAGTCCACCAGCCCTCTTCACGCCACTTCTTCTTCTTCCTCTTCCTTTCTCTCTTCCTTATCGCGTATCTACCGACGACTTCCGTCAACTTTCCACCACCACCATCGCCACCACCATCACCATCATCACCGCCACCACCTCCTCTTTTTCTTCTTCTTCCTCTTTGCCAATGGCGACAATCGAGACGACGACGGCGACGACGCCGTATCCTTCCGGCGGCTTCGTACTTTCCTCCGAGTTCGGACTTCTCAACGATTGGCACGTCCATCCGCCGATCTGTGAGGTGGAAAAAATAAATAAATAGATGAACGAACGAACTAAGAGTAAGAATTGGATTATCAGAATCGCTTCAGATTTTTTTCTTTTTTTTTTTTTTTTTGTTATTTTATTATCTTTTATTCTTACGTTCTTATGAGACGGGAATAAAGGATTTGATCCGCCATTTCTATTTTCTTTTCTTTTCTTTTTGTTTGTTTGTTTTTTCTTTTTTATCTTTTTTTTGCAATCAATGCAAAGTGAATTTTAGGAACATTTTGCAACGCAAGATGGCACCTAAGTGTAATCACTCACTTAGATTAATATATACATGTATATAGTTTTACTAACGAACGTCACCATTCGAATTTTATTTTTCAATGTGATAATTTAATAATTATTTTGTAGATGATATATATATATATATATATTATGACGCGTATTATTAATATATTAACATTATCGTACCACATATAATTAATATTGTACAAATATAAAATATTACTTTTACACGTATTTATAAATAATAAAATTATAAATAATAAAATAATTAAACGAAACGATAGAATTAGATCGCAAAGATACAGTAATATCTATGATTAATAAGAAAATATGAATTGCATGGCACATCATAATCCATGACGAATTTCTAAAGAACACATTAATGAAAGTGACGTGTGGTAGTGTTACGAAACCATCCCCACCACCACCACCACCAACCAGTTTTCTTCCTCATCGGCATTGACTTTTTTTTCGTCGGCATCTTTTTTTTTCATTTGTCATCCTTCCTCTTATTACCCATATCTTCTCTAATTTTTGTATTTTTTTGTATTTTTATTTATTTTTTTTTTTAATCATTCATTCGATACGAACATTAAAACGCAATAGAGCCGAAGCCAATCCGATGATGTTCGTTTAAAAATTTTTCGCCCTGCATCCTCGTTGATCCAGATAAAAGAGGAAAAGAGAAAGAGAAGAAAAAAAAGAAAAGAAAAGAAAAGAGTGGAGAGTAGATATCGTGCCTGACCTTGAATGATATACAACGAGAAGAAAGAATAATAGTTGTTAGTCACCCTCCCTTCTCTCTCTTTCACCCTCCCCCTTCCCGCACCCTCTAACCCTCTCCAAGTTTCTCAAGGAAACTTTTCAATCGCTTTACGAGAGTACTATTACGCGTCACAACGTTCTTTATCTCTGTTAATACTTGACTGACGAGGGTTAACATCTCGAGGCAAATGAGAATGATTAATTAAAGAGAATGATCAATTAATAGGAATAGAAGGAGGAGGAGGAAGAGGAGGCAGAGGAGAGTCGCCATTCTCATCGACGAATGGGGGTCTCTCCTTTTTATTTTCTCTTTTCTCTTTTCTTTTCCTTTCCTTTCCTTTTCTTTTTTCTTTTTTTCCCTTTCTTTCTTCCTTTTGGTTTTCTGCCCTAGTTACAAACAAATTCTGATGACTAAACAATACTACTTTCTTTTTTTTTTCGTTTTTCTCGCACTGCTTCACTAATTAGGCAAATCTCTCTCTCTCTCTCTCTCTCTCTCTCTCTCTCTCTCTCTCTCTCTCTCTCTCTCTCTCTCTCTCTGCGCCCACACACATTACTATTTCGTAATCCTTTCTTTCTCTTTTCTTTTTTTTCTCCCCTTTCTTTTCTTTTCGCACCATTTTACGATATCACAATAAGCTTTAATTTCTTTTTTCTTTCTTTTTTTGCGTTATTTTACAATATTTCCTTTAAAAAGTATCACAAATATCTCAACTATTAAATCAATCTCTTATTGCAATGACAACAAAATAGTAATAGGAGCAAAATAAACGGTTGAATTGAATAAAAAAAGAAAAGGAAAAAGGACGAGAAAATATAGAAAGAGTTATATATAATCGAAAAATAGTCGAAGAAGTTTAAAGATGAACGAAGATGATCGAAGATGAACGAAGATGAACAAAGATGAACGAAAATGAACGAAAATGAACGAAGATGATTGAAGTTTGTTAAAAGGTGACCGAAGTTAACCGAAAATTGTCGTAGACTGCCGAGGACGGCCGAAACTTATTAGAAAAGATATAACTGAGAGAGAGAGAGAGAGAGAGAGTGTGTGTGTAAAGAACACATACCGGAAACCGGAAACCGGAAGGACGATGAACAAACGCAACTAAAAGAGAACTGAGGATGATTTATCTTTGTGAGCAGCGTGTCAACGCCACTCGACCTCATTTTTTCGGCTCGATAACCGGCATTCTTTGCTCCACGATATCGAAAACTTTGTTCTCTGTCGTTAAAATGACGATGACGACCACGTACCGCCATGTTGAAAACATCTTTAGTTTTTCTTCTTTTTTATTCTCCTTTTTATTCTTCTTTTACAAACGATACAAACGTATCGTTTCTAAAGGGGATAATCAATAAGAGTTCCCTTACTACTTCAAAGTTATCTCAATCGTAACTATTAAATTCGATTAGGGCATATGGCCAATTATTTTCCATTTGGGATCTAACATATCGTAAGCCACTCGTAGTAAATAATTTTATTACAGAGAGAACGTGAGGGAGGGAGGAGGAGGAGGAGGAGGAGAGACGATAATGAATATTTTTTTTAACGAGAAGAATACGCGTCTTTAAATACCCGATAAATTAATGGTTAGTGCCGTCGAATTTTGAAAAAAAAATCAAGTTTTAATATAAACGTTCGTTTTCTCTTTTCTGTCTTATTTCCAATTTCTATTATTTGTTCTTTTAAACATTTCTTTTTTCATTTCTTCCTTTTAATTATTCAATTTCTATTTCTACAAAAATTTGGTTACCCTTGGATAATACATATATACAAATGATTTATATATAAATGATTACGCATAGGATGAATAATAAAAATGATTCAGAATATATTCGTGGATAATAAAAAATACGAGGAGGTGGGGGGGGGGATAAAATATAGTAAAAATAAAAAGAAAAAGATACGCGATCGTCATCGTCGTCGTTGTCGTCGTCGTCGTCGTTATGTCAGCAAAGAGTAGGAAGTATATATAAGTACTTCGTTCTAATGGTGCGATAAATGAAATAGACGAGGAGCCAACGAGCCTGATATCTTCTTTTAGTTATCTCCCTTTGTGCCTTTTTTTTATATTCGAAACGAAGACGCCTCCACCATTTCAGACCATACGTACGTACGTACGTATATATGTATGTATGTATGTATGTATGTATGTATGTATGTATTTATATGTGTATGTACATACGTACATACGTATTGTATATTCGTACTTTAACCGATCGTTTATTATTCCAATTATTATTGTAACGAATATACGATCACGTCAGTATTATTAATAATGAAAGATCGTACGTTATATTACCATGATATTCTTTATTATTATTATTATTATTATTATTATTATTATTATTATTATTATCATTATTACTTTTTTTTGTATTATTATTATGAACACTTATGTTATTATAATTATTATAATAATAATTATTATTATTATTGTTTTATATTATTAATTTCTTTTACATTATTCATAATATTATAATTATTCATATTACTATCATTTAAAGAGTAACAGTTTTCTCCGAACTAAAACACAACGGAGGCTTAATATGGTGTAATTATTATTCAGGTCAACGTTGATAATCAATCTCTTTGTTAAATACTTCAACGTTTAAGTGATAAAACTCTTCTCGTATTTGTTGGCAACTTTACAGGTGTTGGAAATTTCTTACTTCTTGTATTCTTTTCAAACTAAAAATACTCTTTAATGTATGTATTATTGAATGAAGTTAGGTTACAAAAAAATTATCTAAAGGCTTTAACATATATATGCACACATACACACATACATGTGTCCACGCGCGTTTATATATATGTATTACATAGTAACCATCGCACAAAAGAAAATAAACATTTAAAACGGATGATACGATAAAGGATACAAACAAAGCTGAACGTACGGGAATAAAATTTAGGTTAGAAAAATGGCGTTCTGTTGCATGTCACATAACGAAATGAAAAAAAAGTATAAAAATATTTACAGCACGTTAAAAAAAATGAGAGAGAGAAAGTTGAATCTAATTTCTAATTAAATGAAACAAGAAAACAAGAAAACAATGAAAAAACGAGAGAAAAGCAAATTCTTTGAAATTGGCAATTAATTTCTTCGGATGCTGGCAGTGAAGGGAGAAACACGAAAAGAAAGAAAGAAAGAAAGAACGAAAGAGGGGGAAAAAAACAAGAAAAAGAAAAAACAAAAAACAAAAACCCCACGATAATTTCTGGATCAATCGATCAGGCAGGAAATGACTAGAAAGATAGAAAGAAGGAAAGAAAGAAAGAAAGAAGAATTAACGAGGAGGATGAGAGTGAGACGGAGAGAAAGAAACTCATCGAAGCGAAAAGACCAAACCTACCAAGTAGAAATCCAAACGTTCCGTGCATTCTCTCTCTCTGTGCCCTCTTGCTCCCTCCCCCTGCCACTACCGCCGTCACCAACACCACCTTCCATTCCAGCTTATACCCTCCCAACCCCTCAGAAACCACCAAGCCCCACTCCACCATCCACCTGAGCCATTTCAAGAACTGCGAGAGAAAGGTCGTGTCACAAAAGCGGAACCGTTGGTGGACAGTCACGAAGTAATTCCGAAGTCAAAGTTCACGGTGATCCTTCTCCTTCTCCTTCTATAACCCTCTACATACAACCCCCTTCCTCACCTTTACTCGACCTCTTACCGACCAAACCACCACCTTCATCCTTCATCCTCCACCTCCTCCGCCACCTCTTCCTCCCTCCAACGTCTACCGCCCCATCCCTCATACAGGTCCCCCTCTCACTCCGTATATTGAATTTGAATTTCTATTAAGTTAACCTCAAATTCAAGACGATATTGTATAAGATATACATATGTATACACACACACATATATATATATATATATATATATATATATATATATATATATATCAATTATTTAAAAAAGATCATCTCCAAAGATATTACTTTTCTTTTTCCTTCTTTTTTTTTCATTTTTTTTGGATAACGAAGTAGATAAAGTATCGTTTTATATATCTCTCTATGAAAATTGATATACTAATAATAATAATAATAATAATAATAATAATAATAATAATAATTATTATTATTATTATTATTATTATTATTATAACGAGTATGTGTACGTATTTATTATTCAAAAAAGATCGAGAAGAAACTTGAATATAACGAAATATTATAATTTAATTAATATATGAAATATTTAAAAATTGTTAAATTTAATCTGTAAAGTTCCATATAAAGTCACACACACGCGCGCGCGCGCGCGCACCAAAATGAATGTATAAAAAAGAAACGTTAAACAATTGTATTAAAAAAAGTCTTTAAGAAAAAGAAAAAAAAAAAGAAAGAAAAATACGAAGAAAAAACGTATGAAAGTCCGAAAGTAAGGTTAGATTGAAAATAAAATGGCGCGCCCTAAAAAAGGAAAGAAGATAAAAGGAGGGAGAAGAAGAAAAAAATTTCTCTCGAGCAAATTCAAACACTGATAAAAATGTGATTTGAAATGGCGCAAGTCAGAGAACACAGGGGAAATTCCTTAGTTCCTTTTCCTTTTTCTTTTTTCTGTTACAATTGGCCAAAGAAAAGGAAGAAGAAAAAGATGGAGAAAGAAGAAAAGAAAAAAGAAGCTAAGGAAAATGAGATTTATGTAATCCGCTTGTTGTGAACGAGCTTTGTAATTTGTAGATCTGATCTTACGGGGACGATAACGTTGGGATATTATTCAGTCGACCTCACTCTTCTTCATCCCCACTCACACCCCCACCCTACCTACCCCCCATCTACCCCCAACCCCGCATCAACCAATCCCTTGCTTCCTTCTCCCTTTTCTCTTTCATAATCTGGATTTTCAAGATGAAAAATTCGACGAGGACAAGTTTCTAAAAGTTCACAACCCCCTCCTCTCCCCACTCCCCTCAGCCCAACCTCCTCTAATAAGATCGATGGACGTATTTTTAAAGGTACATGAAAAGAATTTTTTTTTATATTTGAAAAAGAAAGAAAAGGTAAGGTAAAGATTTATATTCCTCGACATACACGATCGTTAATAAAAAATTTAATCGACAATTTATTATCTTGAAATATTTTCTTTTTTTTTCCCCTCGTCGGCGTACGAATGTAAATTTGCGAATACGACGGCGTTCGAGATAAAATCAATCGTTATGTTATGTTTCAAGATTAATGTACGATAATAATATTCGTTATATGTTAACATTGTGATATTATATTAGTACAAGTGCTTTATATTATTATTATTATTATTATTATTATTATTATTATTATTATTATAAAA
>OU426872.1:3512574-3665074 GCA_911387685.1 Dolichovespula media
TCTCTCTCTCTCTTTCTCTTTTCCTCAGGCGCGCACAAAAAGCAGACAGATAGACAAACAGACAATATTTGCATATCATCTAACTGAATTTTATTAAAGAAATTCGAGGAATTAATTAGAGTAATAAAATACAATAAGCTGCCATCGTGTGTAAGGAACCCTCCAAAAAAAATGTCCCCAGACAAATCAAAAAGTCTTTAAAGGGTGACATATTGATAAAAGAAACAATTCCATCTTCTCAATACAGAAGAAGAAAAAAAAACAAATCTCTCAATGTACAAATATTTAATATAAAATAAATTTCTGTTCGTCAATATATATAAGCATGTACATACTACATATATAAACACACACACACACACGTGTTTGTATATACACACGTACGAAAATAATACGAATTAAAAAAATATTTCCATTCGATCGCATATAAAGTAACGCACGCAATCGTGGTTAGTGTTATAACAATCGGCCGATCAACGCGATGTGTTTTAATAAATAGTTGGAAAGACGTAACAAAAAACAAAAAGAACAGAAAAAAGGAAGAAAGAAAAGAGAAAGAAAGAAAGAAAGAATGAAATGTGTGGTCGTTAAACCTTCGGTGCCGACAAGAACGACCATGGGCCAATGACCAGCCATTTCCCGACAGATAAAAGTACGTTAGGCTAAAAGATAACTTTGTACCGGAGTTCATCCTGCCAAAGATGAGTGGGTGCTACCGGAAGTAGAGGACCGGAGGCGACAGTGGCGCCACCGCGCGTCATTTCTTAACATCGTCGATCGGCATGTATTGTCTTTTACATTCCTTTATACTTCCATTATTCCTTAGAAATTCTTACGTGGAAATTCCTAAAGGATATATTTCTTTAGACTTCATGCAAATTGATAAAGAGAGATCCTGCTTTCTGCTTAAAGAAAAAAAAAAAAAACAGAAAGAAAGAAACTCGAAAAGAGGGATACGATTGAATAGGATTTATTTTTTACGAAAAAAAAAGAATAAAAAAAAAAACGTAAAGAAGATGGTTGGTGAATTTATTATATTTTCGTGGATCGAATTGCAAACGATGATATACGGTTTTGTATGTACTAGAATCTAAAATATATATATATATATGTACAAATGAGTCATTCGTTTACCAGTTACATGCTAAACGTCTAAATTCGAAGATTCTGTTTAGTATTACGTTTATAAGCGATCCCGTAATTTTAGATTAATCAACATTCAATTTTTCCTATCCTTCGTATTGGTTTCTACGAACGCTGAAGATGCTCGATCGATAAATAAATCAACGCGTAGAATTGTTTTCTTCGGATGAACTTTCAAACGTCGTTGTTCGTTTGAAAATCGTTGATCGTTATTTAAAATAGAAAAAAAAGAGAGAAACGAACAAACAAATAAAAAGTAAAGAACAGAGTAAAGAAAAAAGAAAGAATGGAAGAGAAAATATTTAGATAAAGAACACTGATATATAAAGTATCAAAATGATTCATACGGACGGTCGCGACGACAAACCGGAAGTCAGTGATTGTTTCGAAGTGTGGTGACCTCTGTAGCCTTGACTGTCGAGGGTCAATCGCCTTTTTACCAATTAATCCAATCTCACAGTCATTATTATGTTGATGGAGCAAAACAAAAGAAAAAAAAAGAAGAACAAACGAAAAAAGGAAAAATAAAAATTGACGAACCAATTGTTATATTTTGCAATTGGTGTAAATTAATTGGTACAAGGTTTTAAATGTCGAATGTGACAATTGAAAATTACCTTGTTCCGCCACCTGGTGGTGTCGAGACGTAAATCGTTGATAATAAAAAAAAAACGAAAGACAAAAGAAAAAAAATTAATCAGAAATTAGAAATAGAAGATTTCGAGTGTACGTCGTTAATCGAAAGGGCGTACGGACTTGAACGCGACGATGAATTTATTTTATTTTACAAAACGTATGACCAAAAACGAATTAAATTGATAATTGGGAAAATTCAGTTTTATCGTTAATTAATCGTTAATTAATCGGTAAGGTTGGTGATCAATCGGTAAACGAAATCTTTACTATTTTTAATCTTTGAACGGATTAAAGATATTTAATTAAAAAAAAAAAATGAAAAAAAAAGAAAAATTGAAGGAAAGAAAAGCAAGACGAAAGAAAAATTATTATTACGAAATTGTCCGTTGGTAAGTTTCCTATTTGACATTTTCCAAAATACTAACTATAGAACGTTCTCTCCATTTTTATCGACTGCGAGAAACTCCTAGGATTTATGAACAACACTGTGAGCGCGAAGGTACTTCGTAGTTTGGCCAACAACAATAAAAAAAAAACAAAGGAAAAAGAAAATATATATTCAAGAGTAAAAAAATTTATCCGTGAAATTATTCAAATATTATTCGTAATGTGAAACATTTTCGTTCATCGTTATCGTTTATACATCATATTCTACATTACCGACAATTTCCAGGAAATAGATTACAGCGCTGATAGGATTAAAAATTAGTACTAAAAATCTGCTGTTGTACATATTTTTCAGATTATTCGTCGAAGCTGTTTTTTTTTCTTCTTTATTTTTTTTTTTTTTTTGTTAAGTAATAATTACTTTGCTTTCTCGAAATTAGTTTGTTCATTGAATTTATAATAATTATTTAAGTCACTTGGATCATGTCAAACGTATCATTGCATTTGTACGAAGTTTGTGACGTAAGTAACGATCAAATTGATTTCTTTTATCTTCACTTAAGCGATATGAAAATTCAAATTAATATTCACGTAATATCCGTTCGATCAACAACAAAAAACGAAATACGAATTAATTCCTTGCAACATCGATTAGAAATGTTATCTTGTCCGAGAAAAATTCAATCTTTTTCTTTTTCTTTTTTTTTACACGAAAATGAAATAAAAGGAAATCGTTGTCTACGGGCAATATCATATATACACCCGTTCGTTTTCTAATTACTTGGAGATGGGTTTCCTTATATGTCTGTAGAAATTTTAAAAAATATAAAAATGTAAGGGGAAAATTGTCGTAAACAAAGTTACATAACCTAATTAATACAAATGTATTTATATGTATATTATATCTTATTCTATATGAAAATAATAAATTTGAAATATTATTAATAAAGTATATACAAATATTACATAAATTTTTTAAGAGGTTGGTCATATTGAGTAATATCAGAATTTTTAAAGGTATAGTGTCTAAATAAACAAGATCAATGTATTTTTTTTTTTTTATATCGAGAAAATTCCAACTATTAAATTTATTTCCAAAATTAACTTGGAAACGATTTGTCGGATCCAAACGTGGACGGGCATTATTAATCATTCATTCGCAATGCAATACCGTAAAGCCCGGTTTATTTATGTTTAATTACATTCATTATTTATTTCATGTCTAACATTAAATGATATAAAAAATATATACTTCATTTAAACGACCCTGGTTATCGTTATCGACAAAGTTAATTATTAAAAAGCCCGTTATCAGATACATCACGTAAGAGCCAAACCAAATAAATATTAAATAATAGATAGATGGATAAATAAATAATTACATAAATGAATAAATATATAATAATAATAAATAACCTTTGAAAAATCTTTCTCAAGAAAATAAATTTTCAAGAAAAATCTCTCGAATATATTAAATGAATATACATGAATATCGATTCTAAAAGATATTGCGTATAAAAAAAAAATTAGATAAAAAATCATTTGATAAAGATAAGATATATATATATATACACATACAGAATATTTACACATAATAGATCGTGTGATCGAAAGAGAAGCAACTATTCATTTCTTCCAATCAAGTAAAAATATTCAAGTCGAAGTTTTACTCGAAAAATCGAACAGAAATAAATAAGGAAGAAAAAAGGGAAATGAAAGAAGTGACATCCAAGTGTCGTTATGATACGAGATTTGTCGGGAATCAACGGCAATACGAATTAAAAAAAAAAAAATGGTAGAAAATAATGTAATACGTATACGGGGGGCGTCGTACAATTTTTGCGTTGAGAATTTTAATAGAGGGGAAAAAGAAAGCAAAACAAAAAGCAAAACAGAAAAAGAAGACCGAGAAAATACTATGGAAAAAAATTAAATCGATAGTGCGTGCGTGCGTGCGTGTGGGGGGAGGGATGAATTAACGTCGCAAACGATTTGGCGGAAATTAAATTTCAGAGGAAAGAGAAAAGAAAGAAGACAGTGAGATAAGGAAAGAAAATTAGGGAGTAATAGGGGGAGAAAGAGAGGAAAGAAAGAAAAAAGAAATTGGTATCAAAATTATAAACGTACGTACGATTTTGCGGAAATTAAAATTTCTGCGTGCAGGTGTGTCGCGCGATACGATTCCGCGGGAATACGCCAGAAAACAAAAACGAGGAAGAAAGAAAAAGAAAAACAAAACAAAACGAAAAAAGAAAAGAGAAGGGAAGAGAAAGAAAGTGCCAAAGGAAAAAAAACTAATACAAACAGAAAGAGAAAGAGACAGAGAGGAAGATCGAGATCGAGAAGGGGAGGGGGAGGGAGGAGAGAGAGAGAGAGAGAGAGAGAGAGAGAGAGAGAGAGAGAGATTGGTATGTATGTAGGTGTTCACGCGATAAGATTTTCGCGAGAATTAGGATGCAGGAATAGCAGGTAGAAATGAGAACGATGTGTGTGTACGTGTATATATATATATATATATATATATGAGTAAGAGAAAAAGAGGAAGAGAGAATGAGAGAATGAGAAAATGAGAGAAAGAGAAAGAGAAAGAGAAAGAGAGACACCCGGTATATAAAAGTTGGCCGGCCGTCTGGCGAGCCCCAGTGCACAAATGGAATAGGTAACTGATTCTCTGATCTAGTGGTGTAAGATCCCTCCTGGAGAGAACGTGGCAAGCTCTGTTACGTCGTCGACGATGACCACGACGACCACGACGACTAAAATTACGCTGACTTTAACGAAAATGACTATGACGACGACGACGACGACGACGACGACTATGTTGTTAGTTTGAATTTGTTCAGAATCTAAGAGACAGATACTTGGATAAAAAGGGATAGATAGCTAAATAAATAGATAGATAGATAGATAGATAGATAGATAAAGAGAGAGAGAGAGAGAGAGAGAGAGAGAGAGAGGAAAATCAAACAAATTGGATTCTCGTCGTTGTTTGTTTCCGGAAAAAGGGGGAGAGAGAATCATTAATACCTAATATAAGAAGATAAAGGACTCTAACCTCCAAGGATTTCTATAAGGACAACAATTGACGAATCGTTTATCGATAAGTAAGCAATCACAATTTTTAAATATATATATAAATATATATATATATCTTGGAATTTTTGAATAAATTTTTTCTTGTTTTCCTTTTTTTTCTTTTTGTTTTTTTTTTTTTTTAATTTAATTGCAACGATTTGTATCTTCCATCGATGATTTTGATAATAGTAACGACATATTGATATATATTTGACAATAGTAAAAATTTCTATAGGATCTGTAATATATAGATCCTTATCACGATCTATTGTGTGTGTGTTGTGTTGTGTGTATGTGTGTCGTTAATTGTAAGATTGTATCCCTAGATTTATATCGTTATGTAAGTGTTAATAATAACACTGCTAGACAAATGATATATCCTTTTCAATATGATTGTACACCAGCGGTGTATAAAGGCGAGAAGATGATTTATGTTTGACATCAAAACAGGTTCGCGAATGTGAACGGGTCACAGTTCAGGAAGCACACGCGCGCGCACACACATACACTTTCTCTCTCTCTCTTTCTCTCTCTGTCTCTCTCTTTCTCTGTGCAAGTAAAACATGTCGACATGGAAATATGAACAAGCGCGTTAACGACCCTAACTTTTCTTCCCCGTCTTGTTTTTTTTTACAGTCGCTGCGTTAATAGGTTTCAAAGTATCTGAGATAGAAAAAAAATTGAGAGAGAGAGAGAGAGAGAGAGAGAGAATGAACGTCACTTAGCGTATCTCTTACGTGTTCTGTTTTTCATTTATTTATTTTTTTATTTTTTGTTTTTAATACTATTTTCATTCTCTGCGTTATTAATTTTATAGCATGAAAGAGAGAAACAGATGATAGTGATGGAGACGGTGATGTAGATGGAGAGAAAGAGGTGTACGATTTGCTAGTAAATATTTAATCTAAATTTGAAATTTTCGCGGATATATATATATATATATATATATATATATATATATATATATATATATCACACGACGCATTTGATTTGGATGGTTAAAAATAATATCGTCGAAGTTTCAACGTTTTACATTCTAAACATTCTAATTCTTCTTTGTGCCCCGTTTAAAATGCTTCTAGGAAAATCCTTTTGTATACATTGGCATCGTGAAATATACATTTGCATCGATTGGCACATCACCAAGAACAATATTACTAATGGGTATTTCATCGGTCTCATGATACGGTAAATCATTTGGAAAATTTTCGTTTTGCACAAGGATTCGAACGTTCACGTCGAACGTTCACATCGAACGTTCACGTCGAACGTTCACATCGAACGTTCACGTCGAACGGAACGAACGAATTTTCTGGAGACCACGGAGTCTCGATTATAAAACGACTTCTTTTTTCTGAGGGTGGATGGGTGAGTTTGTTGGGTGTAATACTGGTGATTCGAAAGAAGTGGGGTGGGGTGGGGTGGGTGGATGAGTGGGGGAGGATCGTGGATTATTTATAATATTAATCATTGACAATGTCCAATGTGTATATCGATTACAAATAACCGTACGCGTATAAATTAATTTTTTAATATATTTTAAAAGAGTCATTTCATTTTATCGTGACGGAGAGAGCAAGAGAGAGAGAGAGAGAGAGAGGAGAGAGAGAGGAGAGAGAGAGGAGAGAGAGAGAGAGAGAGAGAGATAGAAAGAAATAGAGATAGAGACCCTACAACACACATTCTCTACAGGGTCTCGTCGACAATATCGGCTTCCTGGCACGGTGCCCTCCTACGAGAGCATACTTCCCTTCCCAAAGCATCAAATCGTTTCCTCGTATCGGCCTGTGCCCTTAATTCTTCGAATAAGTATACCAAGCGTTACTAGAATCCAACAAATTACGATGTGTAAATGTATTGTCGCGTTCGTACAAGATCGTGGAAAAAACAAATTTACCTCGGTGCAAATTTCTTTTCTTTTCTTTTTTCTTTTTCTTTTTTCCTTTAATTCGTCCTCGAACTTTTACAACAAATTGATATTAAAAATTGCGATATCTATAAGATTGATATATATATATATATATATAAAATTGAGAGAGATAAATATATATATATATATATAACGAAATGTGTAGTATACTGAAATGGCTTGAGGTATAAATGTAGACATTCCTTGCCATAAAGAAAAAGAAAGGGACGGAATGAAGACCGGTCTTGGTCAGGTGATAGCGAACAGTATTCGTGAATACTTCATAAGAAAGAGAGATAGAGAGAGATAGAGATAGAGAGAAGGAGAGAGAGAGAGAGATAAAGCAAAAGCAAGAAAAAGAAATAGGAAGATCATCCGCTAAACAACGCGTATGTGTTCAATGATAATTTTTCTCCAAAAAAAAAAAAAAAAAAATTAATATCGTCAGTTCTTTTTTTCGTGTTTGATTTAATCGTTATCACCGGTGTTGCACGTACAAATATTTTTTCGGAACTCCTTCGATGTCTTTTTCAATATAATTGAATATAACCTTCGTGGAAGAAAAACGAAACAAAAAAAAAAAGAAATAAAAAAGAGTTCGTTCTATCTTATCAAATTTGAATAAGATAATAGTATGAGTCGAGTAACGCATACGAACTACAACGTTTCCTTTCTTCATCCAAATTATGAGCATGGAACATTATGCGAAAGATAATAGATATCTCTGTAAACAATGCGCGAACATTTTTTTCTTGGTTTCTCGCTTTTTCTCTTTCTGCTGCAATTGTTAATGTTATTCAATTTCGTCGTTCGTCCAGTAGTCATTCGAAAGAGAAGGCCGTTCTATTCATATGACTTGACACGAAAAAGGTAAAACAAAAAAAAATACAGAAACGAGTAAAGAATAAAACAAGTTATTCATATTTCATATACACAATCTATAGATAGATATATATGATTATTTACAATTTATTATATTCCCTAAATATAAATATTATATAAAATAATATTACACAAATGTAATATAATAAAATATAATATAATGATAATAAAATAGTATATTAATTTAATTATATTATATTTTATTATAATAACAATAAAATATAATATAACTAAATGTAATATTACATAAATATATAATATATCTATCTATGTATTTATCCAACCTATCTATCTTATCGTATGATCTATTATAATTCATTTATTTTTTATTAAAATAAAGAAAAAAAGAAAGAAATTATTACAAAAGTTCAATCCTCAAGGGCCGTGACCGAATCTCTCCCATTTTAACCCTCTGAGTGTCGAGTAAAAGTATCGTACCCATGTGAAGAAAAAAAGCGGCATATTACTTAAATTAAGAGTATTTAATGATTACTTAAATAAAGAAAAACATAAAGTAATGCCAAATGTATTTCAATATTTGTTGAAAATCATACGATAAGATCATTTTATAAAACATGATGATAAACGTATAAACAAGTTTCACTCCTACAAACAATATTTGCACATAAGAATAATCATCATTTGATCACAGTTTTATGTAGATCACGTAGTACGAAATATAAGTATTAAATTTTCAATTATTTTTAACAAAATAATTGAAATATCGGGGGTGTAGGTTTTGTAACAAGATAGCTACAAAATTGACAAAATTCTCTGCTGCTGATTATAATAGTATCAAAAGGGTTACGGTTTTTCGAACATCAACTGCTAAGAAATGCTCTTTAGAAAGGCCAAGGAGGAAAGACTGAAAGAAAGATTTTAATCTTTCGTCGCGTCGATGCACGGCGTGGCACGGCATGAACTCTCTTTCATGACACGTGAGCTCTCTGATAACTATCATAAGCATGTTGCGATTACGGTATCCAAAAAACTGTCCCTTGTCCGATTTTCTATCTTATCGCTCTAGCATATACAAAGCCTCGGCACCAACCTCACCATAGAACATAACCAAAAAGTTAAACCCAAACAACAATTTTTTCAATTCTTTTGCAATGAAATTAGACCGTTTGTAACGTTTCATAAATTTATTTTGAGATAGGCCTTTCTCACAGTCCCGAACGTTAAGACGCAAAAGGAACACAACGGCACAGAGAGAGAGTCAATATAAAAACAATAATTTCAGGAACGCGGGTACCTAAAAAAAAAGAAAAATAATAATAAAGAAAATGCTGTTGCTGTTCGTATTCCTGATCGGCAGCGTCAGATCGGGCGAGTTCGAGGTAGAATTTGAATCGCCCGATGTAACAAACGAATCTGCAACTTTACCAGAGGAGGAAACTCAACCGACCCCGCTTCCTGGTCAACTCTATCCCCGTGAAAGTGAATCGCGCGAGGTAAATCGATAATATCGATTCAATTATTATTAATTTTATATATATATATATATATATATATATATATATATATATATAAAAGATTATAATCCATACGAATTATTTCAATTATTAACGATACACAGGTGAAATCGCTCGATGGTTTGTGGGATTTTATTGCCTCGCCTGAAAATGACAACTTGAAAGGCTACAGAGAACTCTGGTACATGGATTCACTGTCAAAGGTATTATTATTATCGTTATCGTTATCATTATCATTATTATTATTAATGGTAGATCGAACAAATTTCAATTGGTTTATAATGAATCTTTCGAAATATACGTTTAAACGTTTCCCCATTAGGCCGGTGAATTGACGAAAATGCCAGTACCGTCTTCCTACAACGACATAACAACATCCAAAGAACTCAGGGATCACGTCGGTGCTGTCTGGTACGAACGTACGTTCTTCGTACCCCAGTCTTGGCAAACTCAAAGAGTTTTTCTCAGATTTGGTTCTGTCAATTATCTCGCACAAGTGGTAAGTGATAAATAATTTATATCGCGGATCTACGAAATTCCTTTATCCGTGAACAAATCCTTTCATCCGGGTTATATCGTTATCAGTGGATAAACAACGAATTGACGATGGAACACGAGATTGGTAATCTTCCGTTCGAGGCGGAAATAACGAAACACTTGTATTACGGTCTAAAAAATCGTATTACCGTTGCGGTTGACAATACTCTTCTACAGAACAGTGTACCCCAGGGAAGGATACAGGACATCGTTACCGACAACGGCACGAAATACATTCAAAGTTATTCCTTCGATTTTTTCAATTATGCCGGTATACACAGGTATTATTGTTTTCGTTATATACCATTTATAAATATTTCGTTTATTAATGCAATTACGTCGAACTCGACGCGACGATGATACGTAAATAATAATATATTATTATCGTTAATTATATATTAATAATAATATTTGCGGGAATGATATTGATCGTTGCTATAAAAATTTTTAACGATTCATCATTTCTTACGTTAAGATCTGTACTGTTGTACACGACGCCGCGAGTATACGTCGACGATATCACCGTAAGAACCGGGGTGGTAGGTGACATGGGTCTAATAAAATATACGATACAAGTGGGAGGTTTAAGCCAAGGTGAAATACCGATCTGTACTGTGACCTTGCACGATAAAGAAGAAAACTTGGTAACAAAGGAGCCAAACGATACGAATCTATCCGGTATTCTTAAAGTACCTAAAGCTAAACTTTGGTGGCCCCGAGGGATGAATTCTTCGCCTGGTTATCTATATACTCTCGAGGTATATACGTATATATATATATATATATATATATATATATATATATATATATATGTACATATATATAAAGAAAACTATATTTAAAGTACAAGTATACGAAAATCAAACTAATTGAATTTACTTAATGGTTTCTTTTCCTTTTTTATTTCCTTTTTTTTTTTTGTAAATTTTCAGGTCAGATTATCGACACAAAACGATACCACTTCGGACGTTTACAGGCTATCTATTGGAATTAGAACCGTGTCATGGACGAACACGAGTTTATTGGTGAACGGTAAACCCATTTATATGAGAGGTTTCGGCAGACACGAAGATGCTATTATAAGAGGTCGAGGTTTCGACCTTGTCACTATGGTCAGAGACTATGAACTTTTACAATGGGTTGGTGCTAATTCTTATAGGACTAGTCATTATCCTTACAGTGATGAAGTTCTCGATATGGCCGATAGGTATCTAAAGATCTTTTTTTTCTTTTTTATATCTAAATTAATATAAATTTTGGGATAATGAAAAAAAAAAAGAAAAAAAAAAACATTGGTCTTTTCTTTTTCAAGGCTTGGTTTCATGATCATCGACGAGTGTCCCTCGGTCGACACAGAAAACTTCACCCCCATATTACTTTTACGTCACAAAACATCCCTGTCGGAACTTGTTCGAAGGGATAAAAATCATCCATCAGTTATCATGTGGTCTCTTGCTAACGAACCAAGAACACAGTTACAAGGTGCCGATATATATTTCCAACAAATCGCTGATCATACTAAAGCTATTGATCCTACCAGACCTGTTACCATTGCTCTAGCAAGAAGCGTTCAGGTATTTGTCCTCTTCGTTAAAAATTCACAATTGAAATGATAAAAACAATTTACCGTTTTATATTTATTTAGGAGGACAAGGTTGGTCAGTATTTGGACGTGATTAGTTTTAATCGTTATAATTCGTGGTACGCCAATTCTGGTAGATTGGATATGATCATTGATCATGTGTTCACCGAGGCCGAAGCTTGGCACAGAAAGTATGGTAAACCGGTGCTTATGTCCGAATATGGCGCAGACACTTTGCCTGGTCAACACGAGGTGAGAAATATAAGAAATATTAACAAGTATATGTAGTCAAAAAATAAATAAATATATATATACATATATATATATATATATATATATATATATATATGTACATTCATGACAAAACTAAACATTCTAGTTGCCTAGCTACATATGGAGCGAAGAATACCAAACGGAAATGTTTTCTAAACATTTTGAAGCATTCGATCGTTTAAGAAATGAAGGTTTCTTCATTGGTGAATTTATTTGGAACTTTGCAGACTTTCGAACAGCTCAGTGTAAGAGATTTCAATTGTTAAATGTATCATAAATCTTTGATGATATTATTATTGATTTTTTTTCTTATACAAAATACAAAAATATTTTTGTTTCTAGCTTTTTACAGAGTAGGTGGAAATAAAAAAGGTATTTTTACGAGAGACAGACAACCCAAAATGGTAGCTCATCACGTCAGAAAGAGATATTATGCGTTAGAAATGGAAATAGATGGAACGCAATTACCACAAAATCTCGAGAGTTACGTTTCTAATTATTACTCTCTACATACAGAATTGTGAATGTAATCTAGCCTTCCTTTCTTTTTCTTCTTTTTTTTTTCTTTTTGTGAAGTCTATTTGCCTAACATTTACATCTTGTATTACTTTTTTTTATCTCTCAATTCTTTCGGATATGTCTGCACAAATATATATTACAAGAGATAGAATTATTTATTTCAATGCAAGACATATTCTGACAAAAAGTACTTGTTAACATCTGTTTTATTTCATAACGGACCAACTACGTATATGTACTTTTAAGGATTATAGTTTTCATAAATGTCACCACTTTCTCTATCCAATTACTTAATCGTCAAATAATTATTATCTAACAATCACTTCCCCGAACTGTCGCTACGTTTCTTGTTTTTATAAAAAAATAAAAATAAATAAATAACAGTATTGAAATTTCCTAATAACTGTAATATGCGTACAAAGACGTTTTCATTTTCCAAATGCTTGTACGTACGCACTACGTTAAATTAATTCTGTCATTGATCCTCTTCAATTTCTGCCACCTTCAGACACGCATCCGCGAGCTCGACAAATATTGGTTCAGTCATAGCTAATGCTATAGCTTTGGTCGGATTGGAATCCTTCAAAATTGCTTTTACAATAGTACGCACGTGTGGATTTTTTAAACAGTCCTTAACTTCCTTGCTCTCGCGCAATTTCATTAATTTTTCCAACGGTACCGTGTCCTCCGTTGGAAAGTCATATTTCCCATTTTCATCAATGTTTACATTGGTATCAATCGATTGTGGTTCTGGCCGGGTGCAGCCAATCTTTTTGTGTTCTTTGCAACAAACAACAGAGCAACTACAGAGATAAAACATTTATAAAGTATTTTCAATATTATATATATATATATATACATTTATATATAAAATTGATAAAGAAATTGACGAATCTTATTAGATACTGAATCATAAAGTTAACCTCAAAAAGTACTTACTAAGAATCTCTGCATGTAGGACACTTGTAGGCAGCTCCACCCTTATCACATACAATACAGATTTTCTTCATATTTTTCCGTAAAACCTTTTATTAAATACTGTCTCATTAAAATAATTAACTGGAAGGTTTCTAAATAAAAATCATTGCAACTATCTACGCACGTGATTTCGTAGGAGTCAGGAGCGCTCAAACTGCCATCTACCGACTATAATTACAATCTTTCTTTCTCCCTCTCCCTCTCCCTCTCCCTCTCCCTCTCCCTCTCCCTCTCCCTCTCCCTCTCCCTCTCCCTCTCCCTCACCCTCACCCTCACCCACTCTTACTCTTTCCCACACTCTTCTCTTCTCTCTCATCTTATTCCTGTACATATGTGTGTGTGTGTGTACGTAATGCGCGCGCATCAATATATCATATATATATATGGATACATATTTTATAAATTCGAAAATAATTTAAATATTGACTATATATATATATGAGCTAACTAAATGAAATTAAAAATATAATAACGTTATAAATGATAAATAAAACTAATCGCGATTTTTGTCTTACCAATATAGACGACGATTGACGCAAAACTTTTTTTTTTACGATAATAAATACAAAAACTTCATAAAAATATTGAAAGCGCTAAATTTAAATAAGAAAAAAAAAGTGAGGAAAAAGAAAAAAATAATTCGTACAATTCGTAGGTCTAGAACAGTACGTATAGTTTCATATTTTGCATTTTCGAATGAAAATAGGTCGCATTTCGTTCGGCGAAAATATATCGTGCAGACCGAATATCTGAAGATCCTACGAACCTCTTTTAGGTTTAAGTGATAGAAGGTATTAACGATATATGTATATGTGTACGTGCGTGTAGATAAGAAAGAAAAAGAGAGAGAGAGAGAGAGAGAGAGAAAGAGAGAGAGGAAATACCAAAAGAGGAAGGAAAAGGAGTACACAGAAAGAATCCGCAATTTCGAAGAATCCATTCATTGACTTGCTCAATGTTAAATCTATCGAAGCAACCAGTTTAATATTAATATTTAATTAAAAATTATCAAGCGTGTAACGTTATAACATTTTTAAAGTATAAACATAAAAACGTTCTACGCATTTGTATACTCATATTTGCATATGTATATATATATATATATATATATATATATATATTTATATTTATATGTATATATATATATATTTATATTTATATATATATACATATATAGATGAATCATCCAATGTCAATGGAAATTTTCATATTTTGTCGATAAATTTCAATGGCGCCAAGTTTAAATGTCCCTCGTCTCCATCACGTGATCACTTCATACATCGATAAAAATATAATCTTTTTTTACTTCCTCTCTCTCTCTCTCTCTCTCGTTCTCTCTAAAACCATTTACATTTGTCGTCTGATTTGCAAATGAGACCTTTTGTCATTCTTCCTTTTCTTTTTTTTTTTCACGCAGTCCGATCGCGGCAAATTAAATTTATCGTAGATAAAGTACGTCGGCTTCGTGACCTTGAAGATGCACACATTCAAAAACACACTTCATACGTACATACAAGACGATAATTGATTTCGAGTCACAAATAAAAAAAAGAAAAAAATTATTAAAGGAAAAAAAAGATGGACGTCTGGTTTCTAGTTTAATGTAGACAATTTTTCGATGAATTCAATTATACGTATTCTTCGTGAATACGACGAGAGAAAGAGAGAGAGAAAGAGAAAAAAACTTTCTTCTTTCGATCAGGTATGTCCTGACAGAATCGCGCTCGTGCCAAGGTCATTGATTCCTCGAACAGTTCCGGCTTATTTTCTGGGCCAGGTTCGCCGGACAACTATCGGAACAGTGTTACCAACCGTCAAAACGAATAACCTTTGCTAAAGTAACGATGGATGACGTAGTCGAACGGTGTGAAGTTTTCACGCAAGTCTCTAAGCCGGCCGGTAACAAGAATATACATATATATACATATACATATATATACATATGCATATATATATACATATGCATATATATATATATACCCCTTTTGCGTTCCATGCAACGTTCGCTTCATTCGAAATCTTACGAGCACGCCTCCTCTACCTCGCACTTTTCATTCACTACGTTTCTCAACCAAATGTTATACCCATTGGCGTAGACATTATCGTTATTATTAAATTTACGAAATATATTGTCATTCGAAATATTTAATTTCAAAAGTACGAAATAATAAATGGACGTACAACCGTGCGACCACGTGGTTCGTCGATTACGACAGTTGTATTAATTTTCAGTCGTGTCATTCAGTAAAGTATATATATGACTCGGATCATTTTCGTAATCATCGGTACATATATATATATATATATATATATATATATATATATATATATATATATTACATTAATTTTAATTTATAACAATAAATCTACGTTTCTACGAGCTCGCGCACGCGCACACATATATATCATAAACGATCATATAACATGTACGTGAAATATATATATAATAAATTTATTCGATTGATTTGAATTTATATCTATATTATATACGAAATATAAATTACATTTTGATAAATTTATGTATTTACTTATTTACATATATATATATATAAAAATTAATTAATAATCGTAGATAATAATCTAAAAAAAGAACAAAGCATATATCTTTAAGTGATCATTAATAAAATACAATTATCAAAGTTTAAGCCGTTGATGACCGAGTTTACGAGTTCACCTTGAGGAGGTCGCGGGACGTCAACCTAACCCCCCTTTCGCTTGTCGCCATCATACAGGAAATGCTTCTCGATCGGAAGAGGAAGAGAAAAATAGAGAAAAAGAGAGAGAGAGAGAGAGAGAGAGAGAGAGAGAGAAAATAAAAGAACGATGATGAAACAATGGGGGGGGGGGATATTTAATTTCGTGAATAATCGAAAAGAATGGACGAGTGTTACAGGAAATTCTACTTTATCGTTGATCTATCCGATTATAATTGGCACAGTAATGGCGGACGCTAATGTACTTTACTGATAGAATAAAAATAACACGATTAATTGTTCGCCGTCGTTATTATGTCTCGTATTAAAATACATGATTTTCTTTTTATTATTATTACTATTTTCTTTTTTTTTTTCTTTGATTAGGATATACGACAAAAAAAAGGCTGATACAGCACATAAATTGCGCGTCAGTTTAATTGTCGTTCGTCTGTCTCGTGTTTAACTCAATTTTTATTTGGAAAGGACCCTACCACTTCCAAATGATTCTAAGCTCGTAACTAAAAGCTTTCTTCTTCTTCTTCTTCTTCTTCTTCTTCTTCTTCTTCTTCTTCTTCTTCTTCTTCTTCTTCTTCTTCTTTTTCCACTTCTTCCTCCTCCTCCTCTTCCTCCACCTCGCGATATCTTCGGATAAACATTTTTCTCTCGGTATAATAAATGTCGATAAAGTGGTGCGATAAATCAATGTAACCAAATGAAACTCTCATCGTGGGTTTTAAAAGAGAGATAAATGAAACAGGATCTAGAAAAACTATAAGCGTGATGACAGCGTTCCATTGATAATAATAATGATGATGATGAAGATGATGATGATGATGATGATGATGATGATGATGATGATGATGATGAGACAATGACGATGATGACAATGACGTCAGTAAATGTAGCCGGTCGAATGACGAGCCACGGCGATGATTGTTAACGATGACGTTGGCTGGGCAAGGTAGGCAAACAAGTAAGCAACCAAGCAAGCAACCAAGTAGTCAAGCAGTCAGGCAAATAAGCAGGCAAGTAGGTACGCTTGTACAGTCATAAGGCTCTCCGAAGAGGAGGAAGGAGTCAGAGAAGGAGCCAGGAATCACCGCTTTGTCGACTCCCGGTTGGTCAGTTTCTTTCAGTCCGCCGTATAACGTGGTACTCGGAGTGTCGGCTCTTTATAATGTGCGTGTATATATATACATATATACATATATATACATATATATACATATATATACATATATATATATATATATATATATATATATATACACACACACACACATATACCATATCTGTAATGTGTACGAATATAACTTAACACACTGTTAAGATATATATATATATATATATATATATATATATATATATATATATATATATATATAGAGAGAGAGAGAGAGAGATACGTGTAGGTATATATATATATATAGATACCGCGTGATGACCGCGAAACGAATATAGAGGGCGAATCTAACGCCGCGTTTGCAAACGGCAATGAAATCATCCTACCGACTAGAAAGAACACCGACGAATGACAGTGACCCACTTGCCGGTTCCGGTTTGCCACCATATTTCAAATCGATTCGATTCAATATCCAAATGATTTAACGATATTATATTTTCCGTGTGTTTCGAATTATCATTATCGTCATTGTCATCCTCGTAGTCATATAACAATAATTATTATTATCAACATGATCATCATTACCGTTAATTATTTTCGCGAGTTAGGAAAACAGTTTAAGGAGATTAATATCATCGAAGTTGTTGTGTGTGTTCGTGTCTTCGAATCGTTCTATTTGGTGTCGTCGAAAAATGTGATAAAAAAAAAAATGAAGAAGAAGAAGAAAAAAGAAAAAAGGAAGGAAACACGCACAAGAAAAATTCTATCGTGGACAAGTGGAATATTTTGTTAAATCTATGTTGTGCCTTAATATCTTATTCTTTATTAAACATCGTATGTCGATAAGGAAGGTCGCATCCCACGCGTAAGATAAAAGTAAATTTATTATTTTTTTCCTCATTGCAGTAGTTATGTTAAATAAAAAAAAAAGAGACACAGAGAGAGAGAGGAGAGAGAGAGGAGAGAGAGAGAGAGAGAGAGAGAGGGAGGAGAGAGAAACAAAGGATATACATAGAGTAGGCGATAAATTTGTAAGCTCGATCGAACGATTAAAAATCCATCATTATAAGGAATTCAATATAATCACGTATGGGACACACCTGTATCAATAAGCATTTAGTCAGTTTTAATCCGATTTCCGTATTCGGTTTTATTCTTATGATCGATAAATTACGTACGTAAAAAAAAAAAACGCACGTATGTACACAGATACATACATACGTATCACAATAATTAATACTAAAAATAAATTCCAAGTAATATACGAAGTTAATGCTAAGCAATACCAAACTCGGACATCTCGGATATATCAACGTGATCATAAATATGATTATTACAATTCTGCGCGCGCGCGTGTTGTGTGTGTGTGATATCGCGTATATTATATTCGATACAAAATGTTATATCGCATACGATATCGATATAAATCTTTTTTTATTAGCGACCATTTGAAGTAATCGAAATTCTTGTTATCCGTTTAAAAGGAAAAAAAAAAGGAAAAAGGTAAAAAAGAAATGTAAAGGTGTAGTAACATAGAAGAAATATTCAAGGATCTCCCTCTCCCCTCTCTCTCTCTCTCTCTCTCTCTTATCTCTCATAACCAGCAAGGATACGACAGGACAAAGTCCGTCTAGAATGACTCTCGTGGGCCACGAGTTCATCGACGGAAATACATCGGTCGAGTCAGACGCGGGGGGCTGCGTTCCGATATTCCGCTCGTCTTCCTGTTCCTACTACTCTTTGTTTCTACATCTTTTCTTTTCCTTTCTTTTCTTTTTTTTTTCCCCTACTTTATCGTTCCTCTTACCGATGACGTCACGACACAATACTTCACACCTCACTTTCCAATTAATCGTCGTCGATCGCGTTTTAACTGATACACCTCATTATTGATTGGGCGAAGTGATTACAACAACAAAAAAAAAAAAAACAGAAAAAAAGAAGAAAAATGATTCGGAAAAAATGATCGCAAAGAACGATCCGGATAAAATGATCACGAAGGACGACATTCGGAAAATATTGATCGCGAGGAATGATTACGGAAATAATGATCGCAAAGAATGATCGAACGAAACTATCCACAAAGAATGATTGGACGAAATTATTATAAGATTAGATGAAATAATTGGTGGGTGGGGCCGGGAGGAGGAGGGGGGTGAAATGATGATAGCAACGAGAGAGAGAGAGAGAGAGAGAGAGGAGGGAGATTCTTTTTTTCTCCTCTTTCATTTTGCTTCTTTCCATTTTTTGAAATCCTCGTCATGTGAAAAAAAAAAGAAAAAAATAGAAGAGGAGGATGAAAAAACAAAAGAAAAAAAAGAAGAAGAGGAAGAAGACAGAAGTAAAGAGGACACATGGACGCGACCCGTAGCCTTTATCGGGCACAGGTACGAAGACCGAACGACCACATCGGAACGCAGTCGCGCTCGGAATGCGAGACACGGATTCGAGAGGACGCCGAGCATCCACCACACTATCGTAATAGTAGTGTGGTATAGTAGGAGCGTATCGAGTGCAACTTATAAAGGATTGTGCCTGCTTATGGAACGCGGAAATTCTTTTGAACCGCGCGATTAGTATAGCGCCGACTCCTCTTCAGAAAAATCATCGTTAAGGCGAACGAGGGTGGCTGCCTGCCGCCATTTTCTTTTTTTCTGTCTGTCTGTCTCTCTCTCTCTCTCTCTCTTTTTAAAAAT
The DNA here is from genome assembly GCA_911387685.1 of Dolichovespula media. Lineage (NCBI taxonomy): Eukaryota > Metazoa > Arthropoda > Insecta > Hymenoptera > Vespidae > Dolichovespula > Dolichovespula media. The sequence goes on from OU426872.1 coordinate 3,532,486, forward strand.
TTTTTTTGTTCATTTTCATTAGCATCTGATTCCATATCTTTTTCCCGAAAAAAAAGAAAAAAACAAAAAAGAAAGAAATCAAGAGCGAACGTAACAACCACGCCGTTGACTTCGTGAGAAAAAAAGACTTAAAGGGATTATAATAAACGCAACGAAAAATTTCGACGAACGGTTAAAGTATCAATTTTCGCGCGCGTCCGTAAGTAGAATCCCGTGACGTTAGTAATCGTTACGATTCGAGTCGATGATAACGATTAAACGATACCGTACCTGAAAATATTCAAAAATTCAGTTTTAAATCCGATTTCTATTGGATCGTGTATAACTTTCATTGTCCATTGAGTCGAACCATTGTATATTTTTATATATATATGTATATATATATATTATATATATATATGTATTAAACGACCAATCACGAATGAGTAATATATATAATAACGATTCGTTTGCGCGCGCGCGCGCGTGTGTGTGTGAAAAATTTTTAACACGTCGCAGTAACGTATTTACACTTGGTCCCGTTTGACTGGATATTTTTAAACACTTCTTTTGCCTCTTACCGAAGCGCGAATTCGATTATAAACCAAATATAAATTGTATGGATGAATGGAAAGTATAGAAGGACGGACAGAGACAGAAACAGAGAGAGAGAGAGACATACATACATACATACATACATACATACTTTTTCGGTTAGGATGTCGCCAAGTTCTTCGTGAACCGTGACGGTGCGATAAAAAACCCGAACGTTAATTGGCCGAAGATGTTCATAAGAGCCCCGTGCACAATGATTTACGTAACGGATGAATTTAACTTATAACCGATAATGGACGAGAGAATGCGTTTAAATGTTAATTTCGTTCGAATGTTTCGAAGGAGAAATAACGAGATATCCCAAACTGGGAGGATTTAAGGGAAAAAAAAAACAAACAAAAAAAATCATTATACTGACAAAAGATTTCTTGTAGATCGGTGTAATGCAGAAAATGGGAAAAATAAAGAGAAAGAAAAGAAAGAATAGAGAAAAAAAATAAATATTGACTTACCGGTGAACGAAGACACGAATGATTTTGTAACGAGAAGAGAGATAGTGAGATATATAGATAGATAGATAGATAGATAGATAGAGAAATAGATAAATAGATAGAGAGAGAGAGAGAGAGAGAGAGAGAGAAACAAGATGGACGATCGAAACAAATAAAATGTCTTTACCATTTGAGACACGAGCCAACGAGTATCGAAAGTTTATAACGGCCAACGAATTTTCAAAGTTTGTTGTAATTACGTAAGTAAAATTTTGTGATTTCGTCGGGAATGGTACGGGGAGGAGGTAAGAGAGGGGGGGGAGAGAGAGAATGACCCTCACGTGAAGGAATTTCAAAGTTAACTGAAATAGGAAACGCATTTTCGTATACATACACTTATATATATATATATATATATATCGCATTTTTATGCGCGCTGGACTCATCATACGATTCGGTTTCGATCGTGAAATTGATCCGAAAAGAAAAAAAGAATTTCGATTAGTCGGGCAAATTCTTCGAACGAAAGAACGTTACTTTTCTTTTTTCCTTTTTCATTTTCTATTTTTTTTCTTTTCTTTTTTTTCTTTTCTCCCTCCCCTCCTCCTCCAGCACCACCTCCCCACTGCTCCTCCTCTTTTTATTCTTTTTCTTCTCCTTCTCCTTCTTCTTCTTCTTTATTCCTTTTTTCTATTCTTCTTTTTGAGGTTATGATCTCTCGAGGTAATGTGACGCGCGATAAAAGGAAAAAGAAAAAGAGAGAAGGAGAGAAAAAAAAGAACTTGCGTCGAGCGATCAACGTTAAGAGATTCCTATGGAGCTCTTGCCTGTTGTGTGTGTTTTCTATCTTTTCTTTTTTTTTTCTTTTTCCTCGTACAAAAATAGCATCATTTGTTTTTTTTTCTTTTTTTTTGTTCTTGTCTATTCAGTCGATCTTTCATCCCAGAGTTATAGAAATTGTGTATCCATTCGTTACTCGTTTATTTCTTTTTCTTCTTCTTCTTTTTCGTTCCTTGTTTGCTTTTTACGTTTTTTTTTTATATTTTTAGTTTTTTTTTTTTTTTTATTTGTTTTCTTCTCTAATATATATTGTGACATCACTCGCATAATGGTCTCCAACGACGATCATAATTTTTTTTTCTTTTCTGTTCTTTTTTTTTTGTTCTCTCACAGGAGGCACGACTGACTATCGATAACGACCGTTACGTTGTATGAATAATTATTATATATGGCAATCATTGCGGAAAGTTTTATCGTCGTCATCGTCTTTCTTCGCCATTATCATCGACGAACGTGCGCTATGAGTCAAAGAATACTTTCTGCGCGAAAAGTTTCTCCGTTGGGATTTGATACGAACGCGTGCGCGCGCAAGAAAGAGAGAGAGAGAGAGAGAGAGAGAGATACTTCAATGACGAATCTCCCGTTTTTTTGTTTTTTTTTTGTTTTTTTTTTATAGTCACAAGTGATATCGCGAAAATTTTTTTTCACACGGACTTTTCACGAGACGCGCGATAACGAGATTAAGAAAAAAAAGAAGAAGAAAAAAGAAAAAGCAGGATACAAAAATGTCCGAATGAAAAATATATTGTCACTCGCGTACGTGCACGCGTACGTACGTGTACTTATTATTTCATCGGCATCAACACCGTGCTGTAATCTTGTCCTTCGGATCAATCCCAATTTTTGTAACGTAAGGGAGATAAAGAAATTAAGAGAAAAAGTTAAAGAAGGAAGATATGATTTGCCTTTTTCTCTCTCTCTCTCTCTCTCTTGTCTTTTCTTTTCTTTTCTTTCCATTTTTTTCTATTATTTTTTCTTTTCTTTTCTTTTCTTTTTAAACGAATAATATTGCATATGCTATATCTCGAGATACGCGAGGTGTGGCCGAATCACCGTTACGAATATATGTATATGACATATATAACTTACATGCCATACGAGTTGTTTGCCTAGATGAAAGCTTGTTATTCGTCTAAAAGCGTCACGATAATCTCAACGAGCGAATGAAACTCGGAATCGTTCGCACCAACGATTAAAAAAGGAAACACCTTTTCGATACTTCATAACTTTGGATTTTGAAGTTAACGGGGTATTGCGGAGGGGTGGGAGGAAAAAAGGAAAAGAAAAAAAAAAGCATCAAAGAAACTTTGGAGAACGAATGAAAACACTATACCACTCTCGACGATAAGAAACATCTGAAAAGAAAAACTATTGTGAAGCGATGCATCCGGATGACGTCTTCACCGGCCGTGATCGTGTATACGTTTTTTTTGGTCGGTGGGACTTTCGTCCGTTTGCAAGGCTCATGAAAAACAACGAAGCTTCATCGACGATCGATAAAGAAAACGCTACTCGTAATTTCTCGGTAGGTAAATGTACGACCACGGTCGGTATCATATCGACGATATATATATATATATATATATATATATTGTTGACAATATTAGTTTGGGAAAAAAGAAATCCATTATTGTTTTTTTGGTAGATGGCTATAGAATGATCGATATATCGTAAAGTATCGATCAAACAATTTCAGATTTATGGTCGTTTTCAAGGTGACATTTCACACTAAAAAAATTCTTTTGCTGTTTTTTGTTTGGTCCATTCAGTTGTGAGTTATTACAGGGTTTTAACAATGGAAGTCAACGAAGAGAAAAATTCGGTACATTTTACAGTTTTTCTTTGATAAAGGCGAAAATGCAAGCCAGACGGCTGAAATTGTGAATGGTTTTTATGGTCCCAATACTGTAACACAGCTGAGATTACGTGCAATTTTGGTTTCGTCGATCCCGTTCGGGTATTTTTGATGTTAAAGATGCACCTCGCACAGGCAGGCCCGTCATCGAAAATGTCGATAAAACCACAGAAATAATCGAAATTGAACGACATGTTAGTAGCCGTAGCATCGTCGAGGAGCTAAAGATCGACCATAAAACAGTTTTAAACCATTTGCACAAAGCTGGATTCAAAAAGAAGCTCGATGTTTGGATGCCATACCAATTAACACCAAAATACATGATGGATCGAATTTCCATCTGCGAAGCCTTGGCCAAACGGAATGAAATCGACCCATTTCTTAAAGGGATGGTGACTGGGGATGAGAAATGGGTCACATACGACAATATTGTGCGAAAATGATCGCGGTCAAAACGCAGTGAAGCAACTCAAACGGTGGCCAAACCAGGATTAACGGCCAGGAGGGTTCTGATGTGCATTTGGTGGGACTGGAAAGGAATCATTTATTATGAGTTGCTTTCATATGGTCAAAAATTAAATTCGGATCTCTACTGTCAACAACTGGACCGTTTGAAGCTAACTGATTGATCATTAAATAATTTGATTGATCAGAAACGGCCAGAATTCCAAAAACGGGCCAACAGAAGAGGTGTTGTGTTCCATCAGGACAACGCCAGGCCACACATGTCTGTAGTGACTCGCCAGAAACTACGGGAGCTTGGTTGGGAAGTTTTAATGCATTCACCATATAGTCCGGACCTGGTACCAAGCGATTATCATATTTTTCTCGCATTGTAAAACTTCCTGAGTGATAAGAAGTTGGCATCAAGAGAAGATTGTGATAATTGATTACTAGAGTTATTCGCCAATAAGAACCAAGACTGCTATGAGAGAGGGATTATGAAGCTACCTTTAAAATGGCAACAAATTATAGAACAAAACGGTACATATTTGACCTAAATCGGACAATTCGAAACATGTTAAATAAAGTTTTGAAGTTTACGCAAAAATAATGGATTACTTTTTTCCCCAAACTAATATATCGTTAATTTTGTCCTTTTTTTTTTAAATCGTAGAAGAAAAGAATAGTTACAAAACAAAAAGAAAACGTTGAGTTCCTTCAATCTTCTCCGTTCGTATTATTAACGAAAAGAGAAAAATATGAATTTGTAATTAAATGAAAAGAATTTTTTAACTACGGTCGGTAACATACCGACGATATATTTGTCATTTTTCATATATACAAACTCGTAACAAAATAAAGAATAAAAAGAAAATTTCTATTCGTCTCGATGAGAGAACGAATGAATAAGAATTGAAAAAAAAAGAAATCAATTAATAAAAAACAAAAAATATGATATGATAACGTATCGATGCCAGGATTGGTCACTTTTGTTTTTTTTTAAGTTTATGAAAGAATAAGAGATAAGAAGAAAAAAAAACTTTGAGATCTCATTAATTTCCACTCGCATTAATGAGAGTAGAGGACGAATAAAAATTAAATAATAAGCGTTACTGCGAGCGTCGAGTTTTCTTTCGTTTTTATTTTGGATTAATAAGAAAGAAAGGAAAGAAAGAAAGAAATAAAAAAGAGAACAAAGAAAAAAGTAAAGATAAAATTCAAATAAACAAAGGATTTTTACTATGATCGGTAACATATCGACGATATATGAATTTCGTATATTTTTCTATTCAACAACACAACAAAACAACGTCGAAGATTTTCTCTCTCTCTTTTTTTTTCGTTCCTATTCGTATTAATAAAAAAGAAAAAGATGAAGAAAAAGAAACTAAATAAAAATTAATAAACATGTTATTTTCACGAGCTACGTCCTCTCTCTCTTTCTCTTTCTCTCTTTCTCTTTCTTTCTTTTTTTCTCTTTTTCTCTTCAACGAAAGAATAATGGCCACACGTCTGGAACGTACAAGAAGAGGAGAATGAAAATAAATTATGATGGAAATATGTACAAACGTAAATAATAATGATTTTTACATACTTTCATGTGGGAATACGAAGGGGGGCAGGAAAGGTTGATAAAGTCCGAGTACAAAGTATGAAAAATTTTCGCTCGTAATATCGAACGTCGTAATTTGATAGACGGAAAGAGAAAAAGAGAGAAAGAGTGAGAGAGTGAGAGAGAGAGAGAGAGAGGGAGGTTGACACTGGTCTGGAACACGAGACAATCACGCGGCAAACAACTGAAGATAATCAATCGGACGACCGTAGAGTCCATTTGATGCTACCAAAAGGACTATTTTCTTCGAGATTAATAGATGTTACATTTGGATAATTATCGGATATTATTATCTATCCGTAATGTCTTTGGGTTATGCGCGCGCACGAGCGTGTGTCAAAGTTAAACTTAATCCCGATTTCGTTTGATGGTTATTATTTAGTAACAGATCGGACACCGAACAGAAATCTCGAAGTTTTCATCAGTCATCGACGTAAAGGATACCGGTGAGAATCATCGTCGTAGTCATGTAAGTAGAAAAATTAGAATGCGTAAGATCGATCTATCGTAATTCTCGTTCGTATATCGTACATTCGAAGTTTAATAAAAATAATGGATATTTTATTTATTATCCCGTCCTCTCGAAAAGTATCAAAACGTTAATTTTTCAATGACATTGATAGTCCTTTTCTTTTCTTTTTCTTTTTTTTTTCTTTCTTTCTCTCGATCACCAGACTCTATCCGTTTCGTTAATTAACCGCATATGTATGTATGTGGATACGTATATGTATATATATATATATATATATATATATACAAAATTAAGAATCGTTACTTTTTTATTAATTACTGTAATTAATAATATAGATCGAACGTTCGATCGTTCTGACGATAAAGTCGAATTCCACATTATCGACATCGACCGATTGAAATTTTTGTTTTTTTTCGAATGTAAGTCATTTGCTTTCACGCAGATTTAAATTTATTGTTATTTTTTTTTTTTTTTTAATATTGTAATATAACTATCAATTTCTTTTCTTTTTTTTTTTATAACAAATATATATATATATATATACAGACAAGAATCGTTTTTATTTTTTATTACGCAGATCAAATATTTGATCTCGTCACGATGCCTAAATCGGAGACTAATTTACCGATCATGACCCGATCGAAAAAAGAAGGAACGTTCGGTGATCCAAAATTGTCGCTTAATGAAGTGAAAAATGAAGCTACGGCTAAAACGATCCTCGAGAAGGAGAAAATCGATACGCCGGTCGTTAAACAACAAGTACAATCGGCTAAGGAAATTATTAAAACCGACACGATAGTCGAGAAGAAAACGTTGGAACAATCGGTCGAGAAGAAATTCGTTATCGACAAATCTACGGACAAAGATCGATCATCCTCAAAAAACGACGAATCTTTGACCTTAGAAAAAAATGTAAGTTCGATTTATTCGTTTTTTTTCTCTCCTCTTTCCTTCTTCTATTTTTTTTTTTTTTTTTTTTTCATTTCTAAATCCAATAACATTGATAACGAACATATTTGTAATATTTTTATTGTATAAAATTGATAATGCGATCATATATATTTATATATATAATTTTTTTTTTTTTCTATAGAAACCAAAAGATCCATCTGCTTCGAAGAAAGATGAATCTTTGATCCTCGAGAAAAATGTAAATCATCACGATTCGTCTTTTTTTTTTAATCTCATAAAATAAATAATTTTATTTTTCTTTTACATTTTTCTTTCTTATAGAAACCAAAAGAAGAGAAACGATCAGCTTTGAAGAAAGACAAATGTTCGATTCTCGAAATAAATGTAAATTAATTTGATTTGCCTAGTATATATATATATTTTAATTTAATAAAATTGATAACACTTTTTTTTGTTTTTTTTTTGTTTTTTTTTGATAGAAACCGAAAGAAGAAGCTCGACCTTTTTTGAAAAGGGATGAATTTGTGATCCTCGACAAAAATGCAAGTTAACTTTGTTCATTTTTTTCCCCCCCTCAAAATCCAATAAAATTGTTAACGATCTTATTTATATTCATGTATATTGGCGTTTTTTGCTTCTTTTTTTTTTCTTTTTTCCATCACTACAGAAACCAAAAGATGAAGTCTGCTCTTTTTCGAAGAAAGACGAAATTGCGAGGCCGGAAAAAAATGCAAGTTAAAATTTCACTCATTCGTTTCATTAGATTCGTTTTAAGATCCACGGATATTGTTAACGATCGCACTTTTATTTTTATTTATCCTTTTCTTTTTTGTTTTTTTTTTTCCTTTCTTTTTCAACGTTCGATAGGAATCAAAAGAAGAAATAGTACGATCTTCTTTGTGGAAAGATGAGTTTGTAACCGTCGAAAAAAATGCAAGTAAATTTCTCATTCACTGACCATTTGTTGGATTTGTTTCAATATCCGATGAAATTGTTGTAGACGCGACGTTTATATATTTTTATTTAATTATTTGTATTTTCTTCGTTTTATAAAAACCAAAAGAAGAAGTTCGATCTTCTTCGAAGAAAGATGAATCTTTGTTCCACGAAAAAAATGCAAGTTGATCTGTTCCATTGGATTTGCGTCAAAATTTACAATTCTAAATTGATAACGATAGTACTTACGTTTTTGTTTATTTATTTATTTTTTTTTTTTATAGAAACCAAAAGAAGAAGTTCCATCTTTTGCGAAGAAAGATGAAGTTTTGTTCCACGAAAAAAACGTAAGTTAACTTTATTCGTTTGATTTAAAATCCAATAGAATCGATAACGACCATATTTTATATTTTTATTGAACAATAAAACGCGATAACGCACACGATCATCCAAATATTTTTTTTCATGTTTATATATATTTTATAGAAACCGAAAGAAGAAAATCCATCTGCTTTAAAAAAAGATGAACTTTTGATCCTTGAAAAAAACGTAAATAGTTTAGAATCTTTATGTTCTTTTTTTTTTAATCCAACAAAATCGACAGAGAATCACATTTATATTTTTATTTATTTTCTTTTCGTTTTGTAGAAACCAAAAGAAGGTGTACAATCTTCTTCGAAGAAAGATGAATTTGTAGTCCTCGATAAAAATGCAAGTTATCTTCATCCCATTTATTTCAAAAGCCTAATAAAATTGATAACGATTATATTCAATTTTTGTTACTATGATTGGTTCTTTTTTTTTTTAATTAAATAAAATTGACAACGATTATATCTTTTTTCATTAAAATTTTTCTTTGTAGGTACCTAAAGAGGAAGTCCGATCTTTTTCGAAGAAAGACGAATATTTCTTCTTCGAAACAAATGTAAGTCAACATCATTCACTTCTTTTTTTTCTTTTTTATAAATCCAATAAAATTGAAAGCAATCGCATTTACTTTTTTTTTATTAATTTTATTTTTTATAGAAAAATTATTTTTTTTTTATAGATACCGACAGAAGAATTGCGAATTCCCTCGAAAAAAGATGAATGTTCGATCTTTGAAAAAAGTGTAAATCAATTTGATTCGTTTGTTTTTTTTTGCTTCGAAATCAAATAAAATCGATAACGATCAGATATATATATACATATATTGTTTTTTTCTTCATTTTATAGAAATCAAAAGGAGAAATTCGATCTTCCTCGAAGAAAGATGAATTTGTGATCGTCGAGAAAAATGTAGGTCAACATCATTCGCCATTTTTTTCATTTCTTTTCTTAATCTATTAAAATATTTACATTATTATTATTATTATTTTTCTTTGTTTCTTTTTTTTATAGAAATCGAAAGAAGATGATCGACCTTCGAAGAAGGAGGAATTGTTTATCGTCGATACAAATGTAAATTCGGCTTGATTCGATGTTCCTTTTTTTTTTAATCCAATAAAATTAATAACGCGATATATATGTATATATATATATATATATATATATATATATATATATTTTATACTTTTTTTTATAGAAACCATTTAAGCCCTCGAACGTTGCTGTGCCAAGAAAAAGTCAACCCTATGTCCCACCGATAACTGATGAACCTCCGATCGTATTGGCTACGCACTTAGTACCGTCCTTACCAATCGCCCTTTTCGAATTATTGGCCGAAGTGATCGAAATTGCAACAGAAAGGCCTGTTAATATTTTATACGAGGCCAGATCCAATAGAAAAGTTGCAAAGCAAATTACCGATATCGGTAGGCTTATAGAATGCTATATTTATTTTTATAAATAAGTGTATTTTAATAAATATATATATATTTATTTATTTATTAAAATATCATACTTATTTATAAAATGAAAAGAAATCTTGTATACCAATATCATGTACCACCAATATTATGTAACAATCGTTTTGATTAATTTTAGCTGTTTTATCGGCCAATGAAGAATGGGAGGATGGTAATCTTTTGCCAGTATCTTTCATATTCAAACATCGTCTGAACAAGGATAATTCACCCTTGGTTTATGCCGACGTTATTATTGCTTCAGATCTCGCACCTCATGTTGAAGTAAACGAATAAACCTTTTTCATAGTCTCTAAATTAAATCTTTGAAACACGTAACAAATTTACATACATACATACATACATACATATACATACATACATACATACATATACATACATATATATGAATCATGTTATAGGATATCATTGACATGCGTGGACACAGATGCGCTTTACCTGACAGGTCTAAAAAAGTAGGATCCACAACGCTGTTGTACAATTATTTGCATTCCGTTGGAGAAGGTCCAGCTTTCTTTGGCAACACTTTAGGTTGATATTGGACAAAATTTTAATGACGTGCAATATTATAGAGCTGTGGACTAACAAGTTAATTGGGAATTTGACGTTCTCCTTCTTTTTTTTTTCTCTGCAGATGTCGACTCACAAATAGCTGTCCTACAAATGGTTGCCGGTAAACAAGCCGAAGTAGGGATTTTGGAAGCTCCCGTTATTATGTGCCATAAGGATAATTTGCCGGGCATAGAAACGCTACGTATAGTTACCAGCCTGGGACCATTACCACCCTATCGTATTATGGTTAATAAAGCTCTACCCGGTAAGAAAATTGTTCGAAGTAAAAACAAAAATTTCTGGCATCATATCTCTTTTTTATTCGTCATATATCCGATGTTTTTTTTTCTTTTCTTTTCATTTCTTTTCCTCCTTTATTTATTTTTATTTTCCTTTTTCTTTTCTTTTTACAGATGATCTTGTAAGAAAGTTAACATCCTTTCTGCTTAATTGTAATCAAGACGCAGAACGAATGGAGAAACTAGCATCCTATGGAATCTTAGGTTTTGCCATAAATTCCACAGATTTCTATGAATTTAGTGACGTTAAGTCCGCCATTAAAAGGGGACCGTATTATTGAATCTATCACCACGTTTTACAGTCGTCGTATTAAATATGAATCTATACTTTTACTATATTTATCGTTGGAAAAACAAAAAATAAACACGCATATAAATTTTATATTATAAAATAAATATAACGTTGTATTATAAAGATCTATGCGTATGCACATTATTCGTTCGTTCGTTTTTCTTCTTATCTCGTTACGTGATTTCTTTTTTGTGTGTGTGATTTCGTTCGTGTTTTCTTCCTCCCTTCTTCTTTTTTTTGGTTTTTTTTCTTCTTTTTTTTGTCTTTTAAATACAAATTATGATACGTACAATGGATCACACAAAACGAATATTTATCTATCGAAAGTTTACCAAAAATTAGGAGCAAGATAACCATCGGGAAGTGGTATGGAACCCCTTGCCAATGTGTTCTTTAAGAATTCCTCTAAACGTACCAAAGGTCCACCACTGATACCATCCCCCGTGTTTTTTATACGGGGATAATATTCATTGGCTAATAACATTAACATTTTGTGAAATTGTTTTGGATAAACATTCCAAAGTGAATTTCCTGCGACCTCCAATACATCCAAAATAAGAGTCGCACGAAGATCTGACGTGTTTGGTTGAGATTCTGTAAGTACGTATGAATAATATATATAATTAACATGTTATTCTTGTCTTGGAAAATTTAAGTTAATAATAATAAGTTAATAAATAAGATAACAAACAAAAAACGAAACAAAAAAAGAACGAAATAGCTTTACCGCTATTCAATACAGCTGCAAGCCACCTCCATGTATATCGTAAACCGTAAGGATGTTTCTTTGTAATTCCTTTCCTTTGCGATGTTACAGTTATAGAAATATACAATCTCATCAATCCGGACATTCTCTTCAAAAATTTATCTTGCTTTTCCACGGTGCCATTTTCGGAATACTTATAACCCAATGACTTGTAATATTCCTCGTTAGTCTGTCCCTCTCCTTTCGGGATGAACACAGGAACCGTGAACGGACATGTTTTGTGGAAATGTGCTAAAAGTAGTTTACCAAAATCACCGTGATCGTTCCACAGTGCGACAATTATTGCGGCTATGGCAAATGCCATTTTTGGTTTGCTCGAAACAAGGGTTTCTCCTTGGCTCTGTTATTAAAATAAAAGTTTATTTGAGAGAAAAAAAAAGATCATCTTCTGATAAAGAAAAGATCGATTTAAAAAGTACTTACCACTATCTTCTTGGCTAAAACGTCTTTACAAAATGCTGCCCCTTGCGGATGCTGCCCTACATTTGGCGATGATCGGCCGATAAGAAGATTGTGCAATCTTTCATATTTATCTTTAAGATGTTGCTCGTTGATAACAGAAATCGCGTTAACAGGAATATTTATTGCCTTTTGACACTCGAACCTAAATTTCTTTGTACTCGGCGATCGTGAAAACTCATTATAATTTTTGCTATAATTCTCCAAAATTTCTCGACTACCAATGTATATTTGTAATGATTCTTTATCGACATATTTATATATATTATCTAAAAGAAGATATTATATATATATATAAGCATTATTAGTTTTTAAAGTATTGAATAATATTTCATTGATACGGAAACGTTAATTCCTTACTTTCTATTTCTTGTAATGGGACAGTCGATGTCAATAAAGTATCTTTGGAACCGGCTTGATGACTTGTGGGTGTTTCTTTTGCTTGAACTGTATCTGGAATTTTGTCTAGTGTTAGTTCTGAAACAGTTTCGGGAGTAGGTCCTTGTACAGTTCTCGGGACAGTCTCTGGAACAGGTACTGAAACGGTCTCTGGAACAGATTCCGGAACACTTCTTGGAACAATTTCTTCAACTTTATTGTTATCTACGTTTTTATCGACGTTATCATTATTGATTTGATCTGTTGAAGTTGAAACTTCATAAATTGCAACTTCTTCTGATTTGGATGGCTCTTTTTTCTGGATCAAATCTGTATTTTGTACGTCCGCATTGGATACAGGAATCATCTTCTCGGCAGTTATTCTATCTGAAAGTACAAATACATTAATATTTTTATTTGATTATTATTAATACCTGGGAATATAATCGTAATGTTAGTAATACAAAAAAAAAAAAAAGAAAACAAAATCCATACCTAATTCTGCCTTTAACGAGCACAAAATTTCACCTATCTGTTGTACTGCTGTCTCCGCGCTGTAAAGATCTGTAGACGCCAAATCTCCTTTCTGTTTTAAGTTTAAATATGTGTAGGATAATTAAGATAACAAAAGTGAAAAATTATATTGTATATAACATAAAAATTATATTACTAATACCTTAATTTTCTCATCCAAAGATTCAATTTGTCGACACAGTTGTTTTAGTACGACCGAATGCATAATAAAAAAATTTCCTAGAGCATTCTTGTCTTTAAAGTTTCTCGAAATAATTACAATGTTACAATATTTGACTTCAAATTCGTGTCTAAGATTCACTATCTTTCTCATCAATTCCTCCTTTTCTTTCATTTTCCTTCTACACTCTTCCATATCGCGTTTCATCTTTTCATTTTGTTCTTGAGCCCTTTGAGCATGTAACTGCTGTTCGTGTTTCCTCCTTATCTCTTCTTGTTCCGCGATTCGTTCCTCTTCTGCTAATATATCGGCATATTTTTGTGCACTTTTGCGCTCTCTCTCTTCAGCCATATTCGAACGTGAAAGGGAAATATGTTTCTGTATAGCAGTTCCATTCTCTTCCATGTGTTGCCATTTACGCTGTACCTCTTTCTATGAAATATAATGAAAATTATCACTATATCGTTCAATTTTTCCTAAGTATCTTATCAAAATAATAATAGTGTACTCTAGAAAAAAAAAAAAATTACCCTGACTTTCTCTCTTCTTTGTAATTCTTCTTCCAATAATATCTTTTTAATTGAAAACGTAATACCACTTTGCGTTGAAATCTTATTGTTCCATTCGTCCATAGGTTTCTTAGGCGACTTGACATTGCAAGAATTTTGTTCATTTTCGATGTTTTCCAATTTATTTAAATCACTTTCGCTCAAATCTGAATTAGGACCAATCGTAATCCGATCGATTTCACCGGAAATACGCGAAACTTTTCCTAAAGCAGATACTTTTAGACAAGCAAAGTCTGCGCTTATGTCACTCATATTTGGTTCCTACGTGTATATATACATATATATTTATAAATATATATATATCATCATTATAATTATTTAATAAAGAACGAATCTTAAAATATATTTATTAACTCATACAATAATGTATATTTTACCGATACGTTGCACAATAAAAGTTAAAATGAATATAAAACATTTGACTTAACCTATCTACTGAATAATGAAAATCCGATTTCTCTATACTTACCAGATCTTCTTTATTACTGATGGAGTGTGGCATTCTTAAAATTATACTATTGCTCCAAATAAGCTTTACAAATCTAAAGAATTTGATTGATAATAATTTATAAATGTAATATACATATAAGTAGGTTTATGTACATTTCAATCACTCATACAATCCATACATCGTTACGAAAGATTTAAAAAAGTGTTCACATTTTGTCATTGTGTAACCGATAAAACGGTTAATTCTGTTTTATATAAATATAACATAATATTCAGATAGCTTATACCTTTAGTCAACTCTCTTGCATGACACACGACAAAAATACCAGGGGCTATATACCGCTATAAACCTTATGGACCTTTTTGGTACCAGTGTTTACAGCGCCCTCTCCTAGGGAAGAGTTCATAGACAAGAACTACTTAAATGTGTTGGTAAATAGAGTGAGATAGCGAATGTAGGAGCGAGATAGAAAAAAGCGCCAATGAGCCCAGCGTGCAGCGTGTCAGCATTTATTATTTGCTTGTCAATTGTTATTCGTTGAAAAGACCTATAAAAAGAAGAATGAATAGAATAAAAGAAGAAAAAAAAAAAATAAGAAAATATTATTAAACAGAGGAAAAAATGAAGACCAACGAGATAGAACTATAAAAGTACGAGAACATTTTTTAAATATGATAGTAAGAAATAATGATGTTGCACCACAGGTACATAATTCTATATCCTTTGTACAGTTTTCTTATTTTTATAATATTTTGTACATACATATTGTTAATATTATTTCTATATTTCTATTTTATATATATTTTGTACAGGTAAGACAATATTCATTAGACAAGGAAATGTTTTGTATTGGACTTTACCGCAGATCTTATTCCTGTTATAATTATCTATCAAAATTTCTGTTATGTCTGTCTTCTAATACTTTAAACATCCAATTAAAATCCATTCCAATTGATACCGGGTGTAATAAAATTATTTTAAAATATTTGACATTAACTAGTCAAAAAAAAATCCCAAAGATTTATATATTGTGCTTTCTTAGGACAAAATGTCTCTTTAACTAGGTCTAACATATGATGTTAGAAATGACAAAATTGTTGGATTTGAAGACTAAGGAATAAGACTAACAAGAAAATTCGGAACCATGCGATTTTATTTTATATAAAATGTTTAGTATCTGGTCGGAAAATGCCTATTGGCTATGGCTTTAGTAAGAGTGGAACATCGTTCATTCAACTTTGTAGAAATATTAAAACATGGCTTATATTTCTACAAAGATGTGGTTTCAAGCTTAAAGCTACTGTTTGTGATCAGGGAGGATCAAATATAGCGGCAATTAATTCTTTAATACAGGAAACATGTCATAGTATTATAGACATAATAGTAAGTAAAACATACATACAGATTTTCACATGTATTTATTAACTTTTTTTAATTACAATACTATTTACCATCTTTTTTTTCAGAATTGCGGATAGAAAATATCTTTTATGCTGAACAAAAACGTATTGTACCTTTATATGACCATGTGCATCTTCAAAAATGTATACGCAATAATCTTTTAGATAAAGATTTACTTTTGTCTAAAAATGCAAAATTGTCTGAGCGTGAAAGTTAATGTGCTTCTTGGGATCACATAAAGTCAGCATATGAAATTGATCAACGTTTTTCTAATCAGTGAAAAATAAAAAAATTAATGGATAATCATATTTATCCGCATTTAATTCCTAAAATGAAAGTAAAATATGCAGTATAAGTTCTGAGCTATACTGTGGCAGATTTTATGGACATAATATTATTTTTCAATGAAGGTACACGTATTATTTAATATGTGAAAAATATTACTCCTTCGTTAAAAAACATTATTACTAAAGTATTTTATTATAGATACCATAAAAGTAAATGATACTATAATGACCTTATCAAAAAATGCAACTGCAACAAAAAAAGTGTTATATTTTTGTGATAATTTATTTAACTCGTTCAACAGAAATATTGACCAAGGACTAAGCAGCATTATCACACAAAATAGCAGACATTTAAAATTTTTGTAAAAAACATTACAAACATTACATGATATGGAATTTATTGAGAAAAAATCTTACAATTCTTTAAAAAGAAATAAACCAAAATGTTTGAATAATTGGAGACAAACAATACGAAGCGCACGATATTTACAGTAAATGTTTCAAGATTGCGGATTTACACAACTAAATTTGAAATACTTAAACCAAGATGCTGTAGAAAATTTTTTCAGTCAAATTAGAGACCATGGACATCAGAACAATAACATTATACAAATATACCATACTTTTTCAGCACGTCATTTAAGGCATTGTTCACATGTAATCTGACATCAAAACACTTCATATCAGCAAACTGTATGGAAGACGAAAAAACTTTTTACCTTTGTTAACTGAAAAATGAAGAACAAAAAACAATGAAGAATAACAAAGCAACTGTGAAATGTGAAGAAGCCATTATTACAAAAAAATCAGATACGGCAAACATTTTATATATAAACATGAATAATATAATGAATGAAATTAAAAGAAGAAGATTAAAATAGATTACACTCAATACACTGCTATATTGGAAGATAAAAATATCACAGAAACGCTTATTGGAATTAAAAATAAACTTATAACAATATTAAGTGAAGAAGCATTGTTTACAGTACACTTTAACTGTACTGATGTGCACAATACTGTGCTTAACACTCTTGCACATTATTTTATTGTAGAATGGTGCAATTTCATAAATAAAATGAAAATAAAATTAAATCAATAAATAAAATCTTGAAAATAAAATATGAATCAAAACGTGATCATACGTATTTCCAAGCAAATATAATGTCACTTAAATATAGTAGAAAAAAGGTCAGACAAAATTAACAAAGAAATAATTATATAACATACGTACATATAAATATATGTAATATTATAATGTAAAATTGACATACCATAATTTTTTGTAATATAATGATAAAAAGATGTTATTTTAAAAATAAAAAACGTGTAACATTCTTTTTTATTTTCTTTGTAATTAAAAGTTACGCAAATATTTCATATTTAATATGCGTATATATGTATATAGCAACGCTGAGCGCTCGCACTCACTGACGCTTTTTCCTATCTCACTCCATTTATCAACACACTTAAGAGTAATTCTTGTTTCGAACTATAACCTAGGACAGAGAGCTGCGAAGATTGGTATCAAAAAATGTGTGGAAGTTTACATCCCCTGGCGTTAGATGTCTAAACTCGGCAAGAAACACAGAGATAAAAACAGATTGAGATCAAGAATAACTCGTGAGCAAACGTTCGTTAAAAGCGCTCTCTAGCGTTCTCCAACTAAAACTACGTAGCGGAATAAAAACTACCTATACTTTCGGACAAACCGACCAATGAGATACGAACTCGAAGAATCCGTATGGAACGCCGTATTGGTTGATGCATATAAAATTATGGCCGTTAGAAAATTGCGCCATGTTTTGGTTCACGAGTGGATTTTTTTCTGAAAGTGGTCTATGAGAGAAATATTTCTTGAATTTCTAAGATTGTCAAAAAGAAGGTAAAAGAAGTTGCACGTGTGCATGACACATAGGTCAAAGGAAAATTGTGAAGGAGGCATATAGGTTATATTAATCTCACCTTAGATTTAATTATAATGATGATAATATTGTGATGATAATAATGAGGATAATAAGGTGATGATAATAATGATGATAATAATGTGATGATAATAATGATGATAATAATGTGATGATAATAATGAGGATAATAAGGTGATTATAATAATGACGATAATAATGATGATAATAATGGGGATAATAATGGGGATAATAAGGTTATGATAATAAGGTGATGATAATAATGACGATAATAATGTGATGATAAATTTTTCCTTTCAGGAGGTACACTGAGTCTCCGGGAGCAAAGGACACCGTTTTCTGTTTCTTATCGTAATAAGTTTTCGACCGGGCCTTGGCTTCTTCAAGGTTTGCCTTGGTGGCTTCCTACGATTTTTCGAGTTGTTCTGTAAGGTCTGCCAAATATTGTGCGTACGTCTTGTCGCGTAAGTCGTTATAAGACGAGTCTGTGGGTACCCTTGCTAATTTACCAAATACGAGTTCGTGTGGAGTGTACCTGGTTCCTTCATGTATACTTGTATTATACGAGAACATTGCGATATCGATCCAGTCGTCCCAATTAGTATTATCTTTAATAAAATGCTTCAGGTATTCAGTCAACACGTGGTGCGACCTTTCGATGGAGCCGTTTGACTGGGGACGATATGCCGTGGTCTCGTATCATGCGATGCGGAATTTCTTGGTTACGGCTTTCATTAATTCTGATAAGAATGCCATGACTTGGTCAGTTAATATGCCTTTCGGACTACCAAATTTACAAATTAGGTTTTTCACGAATGCGTCTGCTACCTCTACGGAAGAAGCTTGTTTAAGGGGTATCCCTATAGAGTATTTAGTTAGTAAATCTTGAATTGTCAGAATATAATTATTGTCGAGTTTCGTCTTTGGCATAGGACCAACGATGTCCATTGAAATTTTGTCAAATGCCCTCCCAGGTGTGTCTGTGAGGGTCATTGGTTGATTGGTTTTCTGCCTAACAAGCTTCTTCGTCTGGCAGCTTTGGCAGCCTTGAATGTAGAGTTGTACGTCCGTCTTCATGTTAGGCCAGTAATTGTTTTGTCTGATTTGCCAATATGTTTTGTTTACCCCCTTGTGGCCTCCTACCGGGGTGGTGTGGTTGTTATGTATAATTTGGATACGTTCGATCTCCTTTGGGATTACTATTTCGTGTTTTAGAATTATAATTTTTGTTTCTCTCCCCGAGAAGATTGAACGTATTTTACGTCCGATGTCTGTCCAGACGATATCTCCTATATTATCTTTTGTGATTGCTATTGTTTTGAGATTTAGTTCAATTGCCGCGTCTAGGAGGGAATGCAAGGCTTCATCTAATGTCTCTAATTGTACCGCTACCGAGGTTCTCTCTTGGATGGGTAACGCGATCAAATACCTGCTTTCTTGTTTTGTTACTTTTACCCTACCGAGTGTTATATCCGTCATGCTCGGTAGTTTACCCAGATCGGCCAATTCTCTAGCTCTTTTGTCTATTGGAGTTCCGATCTTGGTGATAAAGAACGCGACATTGCCCTTATGCATTATGAGCCTGTCCTTTATTTCGATTATATTGCTGTCATAGAGTGAGTAATCGATATTGTCACTTTCGTCGTTATCGTCGGTTTTTGTTTCGGGTTTGGTATCGTTCAAAGAAAATTTTGTTGGTCTCTGCGTTTCGTCTGTCGTGTCTTTGTCCTCGTTTTTCGTACGTCGTTTGGAACGGCTGGTGTATATTTCATCATCACTCGAGCTCGTTCCGGCGATAGGAAGTATTTGTTTATTTAGTGCGCTCAGGTTACGCGATAGCGCGTCAGCGTTCAGATTGCGTTTGCCGGCTTTGTACACTATATCGTATTCGTATTCAGCGAGTTTAAGACGCCAACGGATTAATCTCGACGTCGGATCTTTGACGGAGTTTAGCCACACGAGAGGCCTATGATCCGTAATCAGGCTAAATTTGCGACCGTAAAGATATGGTCTAAAATAGTTCACTGAGTAGATAATAGCAAGTAGTTCCTTTTCGATTGTCGAATAATTTTGTTCGGCCTGATTCAGGACCCTAGACGTGTATGCTATTGGTAAGTCCTTGCTGATCTCTCCTTGGCTAAGAATTCCCCCTATCGCGAAACCTGAGGCGTCCGTTGTGACTAAGAAGGGTCTCGAGAAATCAGGGAACTGCAGGAGAGGTTGTTCGCACAACAGTTTTATGAGCGATCAAAACGATTTTTCTTGCGTATCTTCCCACTTGAATTGGACGTCCTTTTTTAGGAGACTGGTAAGCGGTTTACTCAAGCCCGAAAAGTTAGGAATGAATCGCCTGTAATAACCGGCTACACCGAGAAACTGTTTTATATTTTTCGCGTTTTTAGGTGTAGGAAATTTTTCTACTGCCCGAACTTTATCGGGGTCCGGTCTAACTCCGTCGGCACCGATGATATGACCGAGATACGCGACCTCTTTCCGGAGCAGGTTGCATTTCTCTGGTTGGAGTTTAAGATTCGCTTTTCTGAATCGCGAACAGTTTCCTATATTTGATTAAATGTTCGTTTAACGAGCTGGAGTAGATCACTATGTCGAGGGAGGTATTATTATCAAGGATTAATATAACCTCCCTCTGCCTATGAGAGGGAGGTTATATCAATCCATCTTATAATCATTAAAACCTCGGCATGGAGGTTTAAGTCGGAAGAGTGAAGGCTTTGCGTCTTGTAGAGTAGGACCCGGGCGACTCGTACGCCCCGATAGTTCTAAGGTTTTAAGGAGTTCGAACCCGGGCAACTCGTACGCCCCGATAGTTCTAGGATTTAAAGAATGGTATAAGAATTTGTCGACCACACGTCTTGGTGTACGTAGGCACCTGTATCGCTAGTACGATGTGACCGGGGAAATTACTCAGAGAGTTTAGAGTCCCGTATTAACTTAACAATTATTTATTTCGATAAAGTATGTTTTAACAAAGTGTATAAAAGAGTGCAATAGTGTTAACTGTTCGGTGTCTCGATGTAAAATCCGCTGATGTTAACTGTTCAAGAGTCGGTAGTAAAATCCGATGACGTTAACCGTTCAAGAGTCTATAGTAAAATCCGATGTGGAGCAGCTCTGCTTATGCGGGTCCTAGCGGCGGCGGCTCGACGCGCGCACCCGCTGGTGGTGGGGATAGCGAGTCGTCTTGCGGCGTGCCCTTAGCGTCAGCTGTTCGCACGTATGCACTGACCTTGGCGAAGAACGATGTGACGTAGGTCACGTAGCGTGTGGTTTTCCGTAATGTTGCCAAATTTCTATCAGGTGGAAAACCGACGCGCTGGAAGTCACGTAGCGCGGGCTTTTCCAGGAATGCACAGTTGCCAAATTTATACATAAAGTAATATTATAAACTTAATGTAAGATGTCCCTGTTATTATTATAAATGCCTTATGCTAAATATGTATTAACAATATCGTTAATTGATGTAATAATTGACTCCCTATATAGCGGGCACGAGGATTGTGATATATAATAATGTTAGTAGAATAAAGTATAAAAATAAAGTATGAGTTACAAGTTTTCTTATCCTAGCCTTAGAATTTATGATTGTTCGTTTGCTCTTGCGGAACTTATGTATTTTATAATCTTTTGACACTGGGTGACGTAACAGTGGTTTCGTCCGTTTTTGTGAGCGCGAACGTGACATCCTTTGAAGTGACGGTGTACAGAGTAGGTCCCTTTAGCGGTTCTTTCGCTGTTAATTTTGTAGATGGTCCTTCGTACAACACATCGTAATCGCTGAATCCGCAGCTATCCGTCGGTTGTGTCGTCCAGAAATTATCAGCACCTCCTTCATCTTCGCATTTTTCGTCTTGGTATGCGCATGTGGTTCCGTATTGTAAGTGTACCTTGTTGGTTTTAATAGTGACTGGAGTAAAGTAGTCCCTAAGAGTAACCTCCACTGATGCTTGCACCACTACGTCGTCCCAAGTTCCGTAAGGGTCGCTATATTGTGATCCCTTGCAGGTACCGTCTGTACCGACTGAGCCGCTGATGGTGAGGCTGTGCAGGTGCATGCTGTTTCGTTGGATCCCCGTTATAAGCATGTTGGGTCCTAGCATGAGGCTTCCGGTTGCGTGAGCCTGTTCGCAGGTCTCTCTCCTGAGTGGTTGGGCGTATTCTCTTCTTCCGTTGTGGACGATTGATACGTGTGAGTACATCCCACAGTGATAGATTGTTCTATCAACTCTCACTTTGCACTGAATCACTCGAGTGAGGTGGTAATCCGACACTTGTAGTAGTTGGATGAATTTATCTTCTCGAATCGGTTGGAGGTCGGGCGTCTCGCATTCCGAAACGTCCATAAGTGAGAATGTCGTAACATTCAATGCTGGTCCACCACAGTCATACCCAGTTAATGTCCGCGTAGTCTTCATGCGGAGAAGGAAAGCTAGACGATCAGTATGAAGGGCTGTACAAAATTGTGCGAATATTAACCAAAAATAATGTAGAAATAGAAACAAATAAAGGATCTCGAATGGTCCATACCTTGAAATTAAATAAGGCTAGGAAGTAAGGCAACGTACCTTCAGGACTCTACATTACCGACACACGGTATTAAACGCGCAGCGTGGCGCTAGCGTAGAATTCGAGTCTCGAAAGTATGTCGGTAAGATGCATCCCCTCCATAAACCAGATATAAACCGCATCGCAGTAGCGAACAAATCATTTTGTACTCATCCACGCTACGAGCAACACATCGATTAAACTCAAGATAAAGAATTTATACCTAGCAATATTACTTACCTTCATCAAGACTACGCGGACTCTAACTGGGTATGACTGTGGTGGACCAGCATTGAATGTTACGACATTCTCACTTATGGACGTTTCGGAATGCGAGACGCCCGACCTCCAACCGATTCGAGAAGATAAATTCATCCAACTACTACAAGTGTCGGATTACCACCTCACTCGAGTGATTCAGTGCAAAGTGAGAGTTGATAGAACAATCTATCACTGTGGGATGTACTCACACGTATCAATCGTCCACAACGGAAGAAGAGAATACGCCCAACCACTCAGGAGAGAGACCTGCGAACAGGCTCACGCAACCGGAGGCCTCATACTAGGACCCAACATGCTTAGAACGGGGATCCAACGAAACAGCACGCACCTGCACAGCCTCACCATCAGCGGCTCAGTCGGTACAGACGGTACCTGCAAGGGATCACAATATAGCGACCCTTACGGAACTTGGGACGAAGTAGTGGTGCAAGCATCAGTGGAGGTTACTCTTAGGGACTACTTTGCCCCAGTCACTATTAAACCAACAAGGACACTTACAATACGGAACCACATGCGCCTACCAAGACGAAAAATGCGAAGATGAAGGAGGTGCTGATAATTTCTGGACGACACAACCGACGGATAGCTGCGGATTCAGCGATTACGATGTGTTGTACGAAGGACCATCTACAAAATTAACAGCGAAAGAACCGCTAAAGGGACCTACTCTGTACACCGTCACTTCAAAAGATGTCACGTTCGCGCTCATAAAAACGGACGAAACTACACTTTGCGGGTACACAATCGCACGCACGGAACATCCAAAACTCGCCATATTGGAAATTATTAATATTATTAATAAGTTCTCTTATCCTAGTCTTAGAATTTATTAAATAAAGAGAAATTATTGACAGCCTCGAATTACTCTTCATCTTTTTCATTCATTGCGCGTAAATTTTATGCGCCAGTTAATAAGTGCGGATTGAACTGTTTAAATATTTTGGTATGGTTTTGGTAAAAAAAAGGTTGATAGATGATCTCACTGATGCAGAATTGCGTAGTAAGCTGATGGAGTATGGATACCTGGTAGGTTCCGTAACACAGCAACGAGAAAAATACTCGTTAAAAAATTAAAGAATCTTATAGAAACCCGAGGTCTCGCTGGAATGGGTTATTCGTTGACTGCCAGGTATAACTTACACCTACTATCTTCCTTTTTATACTTACTCTTATAATGTTTAATGAATTTGACATTCACAACTTTTTTATAAAGTTATTTTCTACTAATTTATAATCATTCACAAATATAGCAGCGACGAAACCGACGAGGATATAGCCTGTACTGTTGTTAAAAGAAAAAAATCGGCTATGAGTATGCGTCGTCAGACTTTAGCTAATCTTATGCCACCATTATCTTCCGCAATACCTATATCTTCAGAATTTAAAAGTTTGATCAAAGATCCCAACGTGAAAATAGTTCATAATATTATACCTGAATCAGTTGCTGGTCCAACGTTTACCATTCGTACTATTAACAAATATACGAAAGAAACGTACAAAGATTTATAAAGTCTTAACTTCCAAAAAAGACGCAAAATATCATGGTCAATACGAGCTTGTTTTTTTTTTTTTTTTATCGAAAACGATATATTCTGTATAAAAAAAAGAAATAGAATTATATTACATCGTAACAAATGAAGATAGACGATTAAAGTGAAAGTATACTTATGTGACTGGGTATACCATCACCCTTATGATCCGATCTTTGTACGGCGCTCGTTGTAAATCTTTAATCGGTTATCACGTAATTATTCTAAAGAATAATAATTTTCTAATCTTTTTGAATGAACTATATATCCTTTTCTCGGCTCCCGAACTATTTTCTTAGAATGCCATTGGATGTTTAAGTTCGTCACGAAGCACAGAGATAAAAACAGATTGAGATCAAGAATGACTCGCCAGCAAACGTTCGTTAAAAGCGCTCTCTAGCGTTCTCCAAAGAAAACTACGTAACGGAATAAAAACTAGCTATACTTTCGGACAAACCCACCAATGAGATACGAACTCGAAGAATCCGTATGGAACGCCGTATCAGTGATGCGTTTAAAACTATGGCCGTTAGAAAATTCCGCCATGTTTTAGTTCACGAGTGGATTGTTTTCTGAAAGTGGTCTATGAGAGAAATCATTCCCGAAGAGCCTAGTTCTATAAGATTGCCAAAAAAGAAGGTAAAAGAAGTTGCACGTGTGCACGATACAATAGATCAAAGGAAAATTGTAAAATAAAGAGAAATTATTAATAGTCTCGAATTAATCTCTTCTTTTTAATTCATCCTGCGTAAATTTTATGCGCCAGTTAATACGTGCGGATCGAACGGTTTAAATATTTTAGTATGGTTTTGGTAAACAAAATGTCGGTAGATGGTCTCAGTGATGCAGAATTGCGTAGTAAGTTGATGGAATATGGATACCCGGTAGGTCCTGTAACACAGACAACGAGAAAAATACTCGTTAAAAAATTAAAGAATCTTATAGAAACCCGAGGTCTCGCTGGAACGCGTTATTCGTTGACTGCCAGGTATAACTTACACCTACTATCTTCCTTTTTATACTTACTCTTATAATGTTTAATGAATTTTACATTCACAATTTTTTTATAGTTATTTTCGAATAATTTATAATCATTCACAGATATAGCAGCGACGAAACTGATGAGGATACAGCCTCTACAGTTGTTAAAAGAAAAAAGTCGGCTACGAGTACGCGTCGTCAGACTTTGGCTAATCCTATGCCACCGCCATCTTCTGCAGTACCTGTATCTTCAGAATCTAAAAGTTTGATCAAAGATCCCAATGTGGAAATAGTTCATAATATTATACCTGAATCAGTTGCTGGTCCAACGTTTACCATTCGTCCTATTACAAATATACAAAAAAAACATACAAAGATATATAACTCACCTATTTCATCGGATGGCTTAGAAACTGGTTCGGATTCAGACGTTAGAGAAGAAACTGAGTCGACTAACTCGCAGTCTAAATATTTGACTAATGTTGGAAAGTTGTACGCTTCTAAATCGAATACCGAACACACGATTGGCGAAGATCAATCTACAAAATCATATAAATCAATGTCAAGGCCAGTACATACTCTTAAAGATAATAAATATGTTGAGCCTTCTTTTAAAACTTATACTACTTTTATGCCATCAACTAAAGAAGACACAACTGGAAGAGATACAAGAGATTTGCTTTCAAATTATGAGACTCCATTTTTATCAGAATTTACAAGAAGGCTCAGTTCAAGAACATCGTTGGATTCTCCTGTGTCGTCTCTCTCTACGATAAGCAGTAAGTTATTAGATCGATTTAATCGATTATTGATTGTTCAATCGAACGCACCCTAATCAATTTTCATTCGCAGGGCCTACGATACGAGACACATCGTCCGTTTCACCAGAAACAAGAGAGAAAGATTCCAATGGTCATTTCTCCTCGTTAAGATCTTTGTACACGAATCCAACTTCAAGGTATGTAGAAACATATCAAATACAATTCTGTATTGATATTAATAAAATAATAATAAAATCGATATTGACAATTTTTCTTCAGTTCAAGACCCGTTGTTACAACTACCGATAGATCTCGCAATACTATTGGTAAAACATTCAAGTCTACCTCTAATAAGGAAGATTTACGAAACAATCAAAATATGGTTTCGGTGATACTGGTGGTAGTACTTGCTTCATTTTTCGGAATTCTGGCGATAATATACTTGGGGCTTGGTGGTAAAGGTGAAACCTTCCCATCATTGTCAATGGGTAGGTATGCAGAAGCATAATCTAATTATGTAGTATAACTTTATTTTCGTATTATTCCTATCAAAAAGTAAGACAACTTATATATCCTTTCATTTTAATTAACTTTTTTGACATTTTTACTAATGCTATGATACGAACAAACATAGAGCAATGCAAATGTCCGTCTATTTCTTCGTTCTTTATTTTTTCCGTTTCTTCTCGTTCTTTCGTTTCCCTTTTCTTTTTTTAATCTATTTCAAAAGTAATTGCCAAGCATTTTTCAAAATGCAGTTGTTTAGAAGTGAGTCAGGCGTCCAAAATTCCTTAATGTGTATTCTTTTCTGAAATGTCTAATAAATATTATATGTTGATTATATTATCAGTTTCCACGTTTTATTTCCTGTTCCCATTATTTAAATATTTCATTTAATGATCGTATCATTTATGTCACCACATTAAATATATCACATAAAATACTTTTTACCTGCGTTTAATATAGCTGCTTAGCATTTAAGCGTAATGGAATAAAGATAAATAAAAGACAAAACAAAAAAAAATCCCGTTACAATGATCTGTCAGAATTAACACTTTGTGAATTTATAGATAGCGATATACCACTCTGTTTTATGGGAACGCCTGATCTCAAAGCACCTGGAGTTAATTGTGTAATGAAAGAAAATGTAGAATCTGTATTACAATTATTAAAACTACTCCAACCAATTTTATTGAAGAAGGCAATATCGGTGCTGTGTAACAATAAGAGTGATATACCATATTTAACAGACTCTGAAATTATGGATATGTTCACAAACAATAAAGTGGTATGTTTCCGACTTTCTTTTTATGGTGAACATGTATTAAAATATGTGATACGAGTCAATCTTACAGACACCTCTAGAAGTGAAAGAAGATTTACAAAATGCACAACTTCTTATTATTAGGAATCCTCAATGGGGTATTTCACTCATTGACGTAAGCGATGGCGATAAAGCATCTGGAGAAGTATTGAATTCGTTGGTAAAGTTTATAAAAAATGATCAATTTTATCGTGTATACCGATAATATGTTGTCGTTGCTATAATATTTACCAAAGATGGCCTAAAGAAAATACAGCATGTTTTTGTTGCAGGATAGTATATTCACAGCACGTATGAATGGAAAAATAGGGATGGTCACACTGAGTCCAGAACTGCCATTGCAGTGTCATATAAAGAATAAGTTATTCACCATTTTTTCAACTCTCCTGATAATCTCCCTTGGTAAATTCCTGACAGATAGCTTATTCGAAGAGAGCGCTTAAAAATTCTACACAAATATAAACATGAATTAATATTTTCAATGTAAAAAAAAAAAAAGAAGTAATATACATGACCATAAATATTTTGCGTTCACGTGATACTGTCGTGTTGAGAAAGAGAGAGAGAGAGAGAAAGAGAGAGAGAAGAAAAGAAAAAAAATATGGACTTTTTTATTATCTGAATAGAAAACAATGATATTTAGATGTATAATATTTATGATATATTCGTAGGCCTTTTAGCAGTTATTGGGATGCAGAAACTATTTGTTTGGTATAAAAGATACCAAAAATCCGTGGAAAGAGAAGTATTTAAGCTAGTTAGCGAAATCATTAATGTGGTTGAACAGCATCATCAAAATGCAGGACTGTCACCTTCTGGTTCGACGCAAGACATTTTTCTTGCGATAAATCATGTCCGGGATAATCTGATTTTACCAAAAGATCGTAAAAGGATGGCTGGATTATGGAAGAAAGCTGTTAGATTCTTGGACGAGAATGAATCTAGGTGGATTAATTGACTTATTTTCTTGCATTGTAAAACGAGAGAGAGTGTGTGTGTGTGTGTGGGTGAGTGACTATAAATATTGTTATAATTTGCAGAATTCGAAGAGAAGTGCAACAAGTTGCTGGAGAAGAATTTCACGTGTGGCGTTGGTTACCTAATAATACTCTAAATAAGTCTAACGCGCAAAGTCTGTCATTGAATAAAAAGTCAAAAGTTTGGCAGGGACAAGCGTTTGAAACTATGGAAGGATCGGTTAATAGTTTAACTTGTTCACCAACACCCTGCTTAAAAATAAGACATATGTTCGATCCAGATGCGTATGTATTATTTTGTACGTTTTTTTTTTAGACTGACATATATATATATATTTATTTTGCGACCAAAGTAATTGACGATGAATGGAGTTGTTTTCTTTTATATATATATATATATATGTATGTATGTATATGTTACGTAACAGTGAGAATGACGACAATTGGGAGATCAAAATACAAGATGCCATTTTAGAGAAGTGTGGAGAGGGAGTAAAAATACTTCATATTCGAGTGGATCGTGGGAGCCGAGAAGGTTGCGTTTACATGAAGTGTATATCGCAAGAAGATGCTGGAAAAGCTTACAGGGCATTACATGGCTGGTGGTTTGATGGTAAGCTTCGATTATATTCAGATAAATGTGAATAACGTTTTAACCTTATTCTATATTTATGTTTTAGGTCACTTAGTTACTGTCAAATATTTACGACTCGAACGATATTACGAAAGATTTCCAGATGCGGTGCATTGCACGACATCTTTAAAGCCAAGTAACAATAAACGGTTGTCTATGCAGGCACACTATTGGCAAAGTCCATTAGAATCTAATTAATAAACACTGTGTAATTGCTCATCATATCCTGAAAAGAAAAAAAAAGAAGAAAAAAAAAGAATTGACTTTATTTTATATAGTCGTTTGTATCCGAGATCTATTGATATATTTTTTATGTTTCGCTATAATCTCATAGCAATACGATGCGAAATGGTTTAAATTCGTAAATGTCAGTTGTTTATTTTTTTTCTTTTTTTTTTTTGAAACATTTTCATCATTATCTTAAAATAATTTGTACATTTTTTTATCTGACATTAAAAAAAAAAAAAAAAAAAAGTAACATTTCTCTTCTATCAGGAGAAAAAATTTTTATGTGTCATTGTAAAAATGTAATGTAAAAACTAAATTTTATAGAACCTTAGAGTAGTAATATAGGTGGGTACCAGATTATCAAAGAATAATATATACTTTAGATCTCTCTCCTATACTACTTCTAATATCGATTAATTCCTTTCTAAATAAAATTTTATGTTATGTTTTATCTTATGAATGATAAAATGTACGATTCGAATCTATGTTTCTTTTTTTGTTCTTTTATTAATTATTATTATTATTTTTATTATTATTATTATTATTATTTAATTACCGTTGAGCGAAAAGTTATTTATTTTATATGTTCTTAATTTCGTCGCACTTTAATTGTCGTTTGATATCTGGACCTGATTAATAGCTAATAACATAAGGACGTTATTAACCTGTTAACCATGGAAGACGAATTTTAATATTTTTCTCGAAAAATAAAAGGATAAGTAAGTTTATCGCTGTAATTAAAAAGAAAAAACGTTATACTTATCGTCGGTAGAATTTGCTTTTGATAACAGATATTTGTCATAGATTTGCCAATACCAATACGATTATTTCCCTGGTTAACAGATTAATATTTCACTTGAAGCCTACAACGTGGGTGCTTAAGTATTGAAAGTGTCCTTAAAAGCACCCTGTAATAGGATCACTACGATTAAGTTATGAATAAGGACAGAAGTCAATGAGAAATCTGTCTTATGTAATGTATTTGTACTAACTTTTTATTTTACGTTTAATAAAAGTAAAAATCGGATATAGAATTTTTATATTGATAAATTGTCAGTCGGTAGGATAAAATTACGTTTAAGATTCTCTCTCTTCCTCTCTCTCTCTCTCTCTCTCTCGCTCTCTAGATAAATTTAGTTTTGGATACATTTACCGAAATGAAATTGCTGATAAAATTTAAGAAAATTAATTTGTTAAATTAATTGTTTTATTCATTGACCCGTTCAGTTTTGTTCATCTTCTTGGAAAACATTCATAAGAGTAGATGATTAATTAAAAAAAAAAAATAATGACAAGAACATATTTGCCGTAAAAAGAGTGTAGAGAAAAGTGCATTGAAAGCAAAATCAAACTTGTTACTTTTGCATATTTTGTGAAATTCGTTCATATATGGGTTAATGTTTTATCCGTCAGCATCTTATAAAGAAATACATAATAAATTTCCTTTGATTTGTAATTCCTTTTTTTCAGCCCTTTTAAAGACAAAACTGCTTATTTTTTATTTTCTTTCTATATTTGAAATCAATCAAGATCTTTTTACATTACTTTTAGTAGAATGAAAATGTTTAACGCACTGATGAACAGCATAGCATTATATGGGACGGAGGTGTAGGGATGGTATAGAGACAAAAGGATGGACAGGATATAGAGATAGTATGTGAAATGTATCCTGGGGCTAGAGAAGGTAACACCAAATCACATTCTAGAGGACGACGGGAGATTGATAAATATAAGTCTGATAGGTATAAAGAGAGCAGTTAGATACAAGGAAAAAGCAAGAACTTTGGACAAGAAGATAATTAAAGACTGGATAATGGAGATAGATAAAAGGATTGGAGAAAGAGAAGTAAGCAGATGGGAGAAGAGAAGAAGGGAGACATTGGGCTAGGCAGGAATAAGTGAACTAGAATTGAAAAAAACAAGGGATGAGAAGAATGGAAAAACAGCAGAGGAGAAGATTGCGAAGGGCATAATGGAAAGAATAAAAAAAGAGAGAATTAAGAAGATAGAGGAGTCAAAGTACGAGTTTTATAAGGAAGAAGAGGAGACACGATTCTAAAATACTTAGAGGGCAGGTGAAAGGCAAAGGACAGGAGTATGATAGCAAGATTCGGGATAGAGAATGAGATGAATGCGAGGCTACGCCGGATGAAACAAGAAGATAAGAGATGCAGGATATGCGGAGAAAAAGAGGAAAAGGTAGAACATGTTTTATATGAATGCGTGGAGACAAGAAGTATAAGACAGAACTTATTTGATGAGGAAGGAAAAAAATTAGAACAAATGAAAGAAATAGCAGAAAGCAGAAAAGATGTAGAGAGACGATGGGGAAAAGGAGGCAAGGAAGAAAGACTAGTAGGCATAAGGAAGATAGAGATATAAGGAGCGGAACAAAATAAAAGGGCAGTGCAAAAAGGAAAACAAGGACTGAATTATTTAGATATATTGAGATGCATATTTTATATTATTTTATGTTTTTGTTAACGTTTAAGTTATATCTATATAGAGTGTTGTTATTGATTTAAATTTTTATTCATTTGTTCAATAGAATCTAAACTGGAAGTCATTCTAAGCCGAAAGGCATGTATTAATACATACATACATATATGTATATATTACTTTTAATTTTAAATATTCATTGTTCGAATGTACTTGAACTTCTACCATCATATTGAGCATTTTGTGAAATTCAACGAAATGTATAAACAAATGATATTATTTGATCATATGAAATTTTGCCAGCTGACAACGTGTTAATTTAAGAATAGACATGTATACATTGTATGATATTAGAATCTAAACTTTTAAATCGTATACACTTTTTTCCTATTTAAGAAAGATATCACTATGTAATTGCACATTTTGCACAAGAGTTATTAATTAATATATATAATTGTCGTATTTCAGTAAGTATATTAATATTAAAAATCTATCCAGGAAAAGTTCACTATTAATTGGCACAATAAAATCTATATTGCGCTAAGTAAAATATGTAATACTCCTTACAAAATGACTGTAGCTGTAAAAAAAAAAAAAGAAATCACGTATATGGGAAAGAAAATGAAGTCGTAGGGTTAAATACCAAACTTATAATATTTGCTTGTCAAATATATTGTAATCAGTAATCGCCGTAAATATGTCTTATTTAAGAACAATTAATGTTTTTTTATTGAAAAAATAAATTTCTCTCTCTCTCTCTCTCTCTCTTTTTCTCTTTCTCTCTATTAAAAACAAAAGAACAAGAAACATTAAGGTCGTTTTGAAAATCGGAGAAAGACCGAAGACAAATTATTTCCTAATTCTATGCACTTTCCATCGTAACGCACAATATGTAATCGCGTGTAAAGAAAAAATCCATGCGAGCATAACACCCACGATAACGTGAAATTTTACCGATTGCATGTTCATCATTGTTAGAATTTCATTCGGAGAACGCCAGTGACAATATATTTCCGTGCAAGACAATGGTTTTCTATCGAAACCATAAATGGCTTGCATGATACCTTCAAAAGCATACCTGAAATAATATGAATAAAATATAAAAATAAATCTTTCCTCACTTTGTTAACTAGCGCACTTAGGTAGGACCATTCTCACCTGAAGAAACTGATCGTGCACAGTGGTTGATAATATGACGCTATTTCATTGAGTTTCAAAAAGAAACCCGCGAATAGAAACATCGGTATGCTCAATGCAGGAATAAGGAATGTTCCGATCTAGAAAAAAATGAAAAAAAAAAAACAAAAATAAATAAATGATTATTAAACGTGAGGATGATCGTTATTTTATTTTTGATTTTTTTTTTCTTTCTTTTCTCTTTCGGCGGGCCAAAACCATTCGTCTTAGATAACGCACAAAATAATCGTCATTATTTGAATTTAGCGTCTGGTGGATAAAAAATAAGTTTTTTATTTATTTATCTTTTTTCTTTCTTTACTTTAGACGATCGGTATACTCACTTGAGTATCGAATGCTGCTCCCACTGTTATTCCAACCGATTGTCCGAGAATAGTATGCAAAATGCAAACTATCCAAGCTTGCATAAGACTATTCCGTTCCATAGGTTGGCCAGTCATGTAATATGCTATAATAAAAAAGGAGGAAGGACAGAGTAACTAAAAAAAAAGAAAAAGAAAAAGAAAAAAACATAACACGTGTGACTTCCATTTTATCGAGTTGAGAGCAAGTTTTTCTCTGAAAGTATTTTTTATGAATTTTTCTCGTACCTGTATCGGTAAATCCGAGACTATCTTCGATACATAATAAGGCATCAGGCTGTACCAATTATTTAAATGTTCTCGATAGAAGACCGATGCCTCGGTAGGAACTATAAATGAATTAAACATTAGACGTTTTTATACTTTTATATTTATTACACAACGTGTAGTACAAACACGTGCATATATATGTAATCGCTTACATATTTGGACAACCGGCAATGAGTTGGCGAAGAATAGAAAGAGTAAGAAAAAGAAGATGCAAGAAATGTTGCTGGTTACTTTACTTGCGTCGTTACCAAAATCGTAAAATATAGAGCCCAATAACAGAGCAACAATTACGTGTGCGACAAACCTTAATTTCGTCATAATCTGAAATGTAAATGAATTTCTTACGCATTTCGTCTGCGTACATCATTGTATATTTAAATTCTATTTTAATTATATATATGCTCACGTATTATCTATGCATGCATATATGTATTTTATCTCGCTTTACTCACATTGTCTCGCATAATACATATGAAGGATCGTAACAATAAAATCTTTTGTTGTTCCCATATAGACAATTCTTGAAATTTCTCGTTCGCTGAGTCATTTCCCTCGTCCATTTCTAATCGTTTCAAAGATACACTCGTATCGGCCCTCTCTAAAATATTTACGTCGACAAATTTATCGTTTCTACAATCGTTGTTCTTCCTTTATCGCTATATGTACAGGAGATATCATTGCGTTCTAACATTTGAAATATCTCCGTTATTTTTAACTATACGATCAAATCTTAAAGGGTGAGAAATAGTTTAATCCGCGCGCGCGTGTATGTGTGCCTATACGTACCACTTTTATAATACTCGCATTGCGACTTCCATTGGACGTACTTGACCGAATTGATTTTAGCTAGATTCTTCAAATTATCGTCACATTGATTAGTCACCACTTCGAGTACTAAAATCGAAAAGATCTTTATCTCTATTCTTGGTGGTAGACTTTTTAAATTCTTGGATATTCGTTACGATTATATTTCTTTTTACGATATATTACAAGCTCATTGGCAATGACTGAAATTATATAGAAATACCGAATTCGACGATATTATAGTAATGCGGAGAAATGTATCCAGCTTCCTTGAAACTATCCAAAACGTTTTCGCGTGGGCCGCAATACAAGGTTCTACCTTGATCGATAACTATTATGTTATCAAATTCAGAGATCATTTGACTACTGGGTTGGTGAACAGCACAGGCTACCGTACATCCTGATTTCGACATCGAGTGTAATAGATTGATGACCTATGGAATAAAGCTTGAGTGACGTTCGAATTAAAAATTGAAATAAGTTGATTCATTTATAAGTAATGACATTAACCTGATTAGAGGATACGCTATCAAGACCGCTTGTGGGTTCGTCTAGAAGTAAAATAGCCGGTTTCGTAACGATCTCTACACCGATTAAAAGTCTCTTTTTTTCACCGCCACTCAATTTCCCAGCTGCCGTGTTAAGGCAATTTATCAATCCGAGACTCTTGGCGATATTATTGACCTATCGATAGATCATTGCCCGTTATTCATTATGATTAAAAAATAAAAATCATCGATCGGAATGATTCCGAAATGATTGCCCAAAAAAAGAGAAACAACAAAAAACAGCGTGTACTCATTCGAATACTTTCTCCATCCACGCGGATTTTTCACATCTCTCTCTCTCTCTCTCATCTGGTTTCTCACATCTTCAATGAAACATGACTTACGATAAAGCGTGACTTTATTGTTGAATATCCTTGACCCAATTTTAGACGCGCCGCAATGTAGAGAGTTTCTTTCGTAGTCAATAAAGGATGCAACGTAAATTCCTGCGGTATGTAACAGATTTGTTTTCGGTATATATTCCCATCTATCTTCTCGCGATCGTTTATCTTAATAGATCCTTTCACGTTGGACGATCTAACGCCAGATATTATGCTCAACAAAGTTGACTTGCCCGCACCAGATGGACCAACCACGGCCGTCAATTTCCCTGGCTCGAAACATCCCGTTGCATTTTGCAATATCTTCTTCCGTTTCTCTGCGAGAGAAGATAACGAGATAGTCCGATTGATTTAAACTTTTCGTTTGAAAAAGGATAATTTTAAGGAATATTCATTATTAAATAAATACTACTCGCGTAATACGTCCGAATTATTCTATGAAATTTGATGTGTGATTTTTTTGCTTTTCTTTCTTTTTTTTTTTTTTTTTAAATATGATTCAGGAATATGCTAAACGCGATAACCGTACGAAGGCATAGAGGCGATCTTTTATCGTTGATTCTTGCTATTTTCCTCATCATTCTCACGTTTCATGTATATGCAACAGTGAATTAGCTTTGATCTTTGTATTCAGCACGTACGCGTCTGACTTCACTTTTTTTTTATTACTGCGGAAGCAAAATAAGAAAATCAGCTTGTGACGTTAAACAAAAAAGGAAAACGTCGACAAAAATTTAAAATGGATATGTTTTTATATCTCGTACAGTGCAAAGATGGGTACGTAATATTTTTTGAGTAATATCGAATCGATCACGCCTAATCAATCATTGCAATGAGAATGCCAATTAAACAACATGATAAGAGATAATAAGCACGATTATAAAAGCGATTCGAAAAAAAATCACGATATTTCTTTGCTCGTTAATTTTTTCATTGTGTGTGTGTGTTTTTTTTTATAATAACGAATTAATGTATGATCGAACTTTGATTTTCTTATTTTGTAAAGTCGCACATGTTCAAAATTTACTTACCTTTACCAATCGGCACGCTGCAAGACAAATTCTCAAATTCTATATAGAGACATGGTGCATCACGTTTCAACCAAGAGTCCTGGCTTTCATCTGGATTCTGAGGATGATCAATCATTGGATCGACGATCTCATGATCATTGTCTATTTGATATACGTTGTCATTATCGTTACGTCTAGCATCCATCGCTCCTTAACACGCTCGTCTATTCTCGTCTTTATTGAATATATTTAGACAGGTTCACACATTTATTTATATATATATATATATATGTATACATACACATACACACACACACACACACATATATATATGCGTCTGGTTTTATATCTTTAAAAAACAATAAAACAAAATCGTGATAAAACTTTGTACGATATATTAATATAACATCGAGGTAACGAAATTTCAACACTTTTATCAGCTGCAGCTGTCGTGTATCTTGGTATTAAAGAAAATTATTATTTGAATTGATCAAAAAACGTCTAAAACTCATTTGAAATTTTAATGTTCATCGAATATACGTTCCGAGCACGAAAAAAGGTTTCATGGTTCACGATTTACGGCTCATAGTTCATTTTAGAATATCTATTATAAAGGAAATAATTTCCTTTTTATTCTCAATAAGTGTAATCGCAACTATTCTTTGACGATTGCGATACTTACCATTTAATGATTTAAAATAGCCAAATTTAATAATAACAAACGAATGGAAAAGTATTTAGTTAGGAAATGAATTTAAAAAAACTTTCTCTCTCTCTCTCTCTCTCTCTCTCTCTCTTTCTTGCGCGCGCGCACGAACACACACGCACGTATGCACGTACGCACGACCCACGCACGTATGAACGACACTTGGTTGCATCTAAAAGTTGCTTGAAATTTCGTTGTTTCCTCAACTTAAGCACTTCCCCACTTTCATCGTTAGATACGTACGTATTCGATCGTCTCTAATCACTTCTAATCATAACGTCAATTACGACACTTTTAATCATAACGTTATTTGTAACAAAATGAATGCTGGTAACGGGTCGCGCGCTCACGATCAAATCGGCTCGTCCATGCATTCCTCGTCTTTCGCCTTCAACTTAACTTTCTACTTGAATCAAGAGTTGCATGCAACAGAAACTTTCTGGAGGCACGTGTTTCCTTGTGTTTTTGCCTTTCTGTACATACAAGTCAACGAGTGAACGCATACTCTAAAAGTCAATTGAATGAAATGGCATGGTGTGTTGAGTGGTCAGCATGAGAGAGGGGAGAGAGAGAGAGAGAGAGAGAGAGAGAGAGAGAGATAGATAGATAGATAGAGAGAGAGAGAGAGAGAGAGAGATAGAGAGAGAGAGAGATAGAGAGAGAGAGAGTGTAACTGATCGTTAAATGTACGAACGATTGGAATTCTGTTTTCGATAACCTTCTTATCTCGGAGCCTTCTAAAAGATAGAAATAAAAATAATATCTCTGTTTATCATTTTTGTACTTTCATTATCGGTCTAAATTATTTTTTATTTGCTTACAATATATATGAATGTATCTCATTTCTATCTATATACTTATCTCTCTTGTTCGTTCTCCTTTCTCTTCAATACCATTGTCTTCTTCCATCCACCCATTTATTCGTTCAATTCACTTTCCCTTTTTTTTCGATCGTCGAATCACCCGAAGATTCAAATTTTCACGTAGAATATTTCTATGGCTGAAAACAATAGATAATCCTTTTACTTTGGCTTTTTTTTCAAATTCAAGATAATTGGTAGATTCCCATTTTCATTTTTAATGATGAAGGAATAAATCCCGTTATAAAGCGTATTTAAATGCGGAGTTATAGAGACTTATTTGGAGGCGATGACTAATGACATAGATATTTTTTGCGCATCGTTTATCGTTCTAACTCGAGAGATATTTTGCAAACTAGCGTAAAAGATTTTACGATTTATAATATCAAATATCAAATGGAATACAATTCGATTGTGAATAAAATGATATATTATTTTTGCGTTTAATGTTCTCGTTATGGCTGTAAAACTAAAAAGAAAAAAAAAAAAAAATAAGAAAATAAAAAGATTCAATTCCAGTACGACATTTTTCATTTTTGCCTATAAATTTTAATTTTCTTTTTTTTTTTTTTATCATTAAACACATTCGCATTTGAATACTATTATTTTCAATGGAAGAAGAAATAGGACATCTCAAGCTTAAATACATACAAATATCGAATAAAGAAGATGTGAATTAGTTATAAAGAAGAAAACTATAATGATCTGTCAATTGGCGTAGATATGATAAATTTCACATGTCAAAATATATATTGAAATGAATAAGAAAGAGAAGAAAAAAGAAAAATAATGCGAACAGCGAAATTCGAATCCGCGAATTTCCAGATCAATAATCTGGAACGCTTCGCAGCGAGGTCTCAAAACTCGTTGTCAAAGTTTTAACATCTACCATATCTGTCATAATTTATCTGTCATCTATGATAATTATCATAAACGAATCGACATTTTTCAAAATCGATTCGATATTCTCGAGAATGGACGGACGGCTTCTTGTTTGCTGTCCTTTATCGTTGCGTCACGATTCAAATGTCCGGAATACGAATCTCCGTGTTATGTAAATATAAAAAAAAAATTATTAAAAACTTTTATTTTCATCTGCGCTCCTTGTACGCGAGAGAGCTTCCTTTAAACTACGTTTTAACGAGTTATTAGATAGATTATTATTAATGTAACGGCGGAAAAAATACAAACATTCGGACAAGCAGACGGACCCTTTGTCGGATATGAAAGGAAATGGACTCGCAATAAAGCAGATGACATAAGATTTATTACTCTCACATGACAATAGCTTACATAAGATGAATAGAATATGAACATGTATAAGACGGTATACAGATAACCACCAATCCATCCAACTCGACCATCTTAAATGTTGTTTTTTTGATTATATATAAAACATGTCTCCGGATAAAATTATCATCTTTCGAAGGGAGAAATACAGTCATATGGAGATAGTATACCCTCGTGTTTTACGAGTGTCTTCCGTATATACCTGTGTAGATATGTACATCTTACTCTATATATGAACACATATTCTATTTGTATACAAATCGTTCACAATTAGATTAGTTGAGGCAATAATACAATAGGAAACATTTACCTAACGATGTCACAGTTCGAAGTAAACAAATTTAAATAAGGAAGATGGATCAATACCTACTACGTTCGATGCTCTTTTCCTTTTTATATAAATATGTCTAGAATATGAACAAATTTATATATATATATATATATATATATATATATATATATATATATATATATATATATATATATATACAGGATGTCCAAAAAGTATGGGATCAAACTTATACTACGTATTACTGAGGCCAAATAGATGAAAAAAGTTCATATAAACATATGCCCGAAAATGCTTCATTGAAAAGATACTTTTAAAGATATTTATGATTTATTGTGACAATCATAAGAAATGTACGAAAATTTCTCCATCTGCATTATTGCAGAGGGATTCCATTCGTCGAATTAGTGATCGCCGAACTCTTTCTAATATTCCAACTATATTAGAAATAAATAGTAAATGCATTTTGAATGCATTCCGAAGGTTTATCTTTTGTTTCTATCTATATTTTTATAAACCAGCTCTTTTGGGCGTGAGCCCATAAATAGAAGTTCAGAGGAAAAAACAAGAAAGAAAAGAAAGAGTTCGGCAATCACTAATTCGACGAATGGAAATAGATCATAAATATCATATCTTTAAAAGCATATATCCTTTCAATGAAACATTTTCGACATAAGTTTATATGAACCTTTTCATCCATTTGACCTACGGCAGTGGGTCAGTAATACGTAGTATAAATTTTGCCCCATACTTTTTGGGGACACACACACACACACACACACACACACACACACACACACACACACACACACACACACACACACACACACACACGACAAAATCATAAGACGAGTATATATATATATATTCGTTTCATAATGGCTCAATAAGATTTTCATCGTATTTTCGAAGAATGCCGAAATACATACAAGAAGTAAATTTCTAAAATACGTATGTAAATTTTTTTCTTTATAAATGTTTTAGGTGAAAAAATTGTCAAAAGGTCCATTCAATAATTTTGATCTTGCTATTCCATCTCGCTATTCTATTTTATTGCAATTCTTTTTGTTTTTTTTTATTTATTTTCCGCAAGCTCCAAGAATAGTCGAATTTTTAGATGAGTCATATAATAGACAAGTAATTCACGAGTGCACACGGTCAAGATCGTAGTTGACTATGATTGAGTAGCTCAACTAGAAGGAAAACTGTGAACATTTAAATAATTATCATCGCGTAAAAAGTGTTTACGAGAAGTAGAATTACGATGTATGTATATTATTAAATGGAAAATAAAAATGATCATTAAAATTTTCCGTTGAAATTTGACAATATAATTCTCGAGTTTGAGAAATTCTCGTGTATTAAAATTTAAGATCGCGCAGCTGTCGTGTGCGCGCGGTAGTGGAAATGACGCGACTTGCGCTTATATTTAAACTTTACTCATTGGCCAGGGATTTCGTTGGTAAATAATGTCTCGTCTAATAACATTAACAATGACAAAACTCGTTTGCAACGCTCGCAGCATTGTCATCGATTCTTTCATGTTTCAAAATTTAAG
Source organism: Dolichovespula media (assembly GCA_911387685.1). Classification (NCBI taxonomy): domain Eukaryota; kingdom Metazoa; phylum Arthropoda; class Insecta; order Hymenoptera; family Vespidae; genus Dolichovespula; species Dolichovespula media. The sequence continues at coordinate 3,573,452 of OU426872.1, forward strand.
CGGTTATCGCGCGAGGCTGACGATATAGAGAGAAATTATAATAGAGTGCATAACTTTTGACGAGTCTTTCGAGCAATGAATATGAATAGTGTTTCTATGTGGAAAAAAAAGAAAAAGAAAAAAAAACAAAAATTAAAACTATAAAATATTCTATCCCTATTTGTTTCCTCCACGATAGATAGAATGATGGGAATCATCCTTTCGTAATATAGCCATTCTCGTATTAACATTATGATTAGAAAATACATTTCTTATATTTTATCTCTTAATATTTTAATTAAATTTAATAATGACGACGTCCGTGGTCATCATCGAGTGATCGGAAGATCCTCAATTAGAAATTTGTTGACAAGGGAAACTTTTTAAAGAGACGAAAACGAGTTTATCCTCATTGAGGAGGGTATATGCCGACGGCAATGGCGACTTGGTCGAAAATAACTTCTGACCCATATATCAAAGAATTATCCAAAGAGAAATCTCTAACGTTCTTTTATCCCAAAGGTACCGACATAACCTTACAATCTTTCGATCGAACTTCCATCGATTTATAGATGGCGATACCCCGTAAATAAGGTATTACTATAATGCATTTATTTGTTGTTTCGTTTTGTGTGGAAAATAACGAACAAACGCAGTATGTAATGTGCGATCGATTTAAATACATTTAACACATGTAATATCGTACGTAAATGATATACGTACGTACGCACTTGTGTAGTAGATTTATTCATATTAGTTCGGAGGTGAATTTCAGCATTAAACACAATCATTTATATATTATAATTTACAAACAGAACGAATGAATATTTATCGATTTCAGTCGTATTATTCATTAAAATTATTCATCCAAATGATTTAATAATTCTTTAGTAGTTCACTTGGCGAAATATAGACACACATTTCTCAGCGCGTGATCGATATCTAAACTGTAAGAAATGCCATTAGAACGTTAGAAAATTTGAAGAGGAGTACTATCGTGGATCATCGTCATTCGTTCCCACTCAAAACCCACTCGATTTTATTAAGAATCAAGGTGCTTTGTAATCGTTTAAAAATGTTCCGCGATTCGAGGAACGGAACAAAGATATTTCTCTTTGACTAAACATAATCGGTAGGATCAATGATAAAATTTGATTAAAGAGAGTACCAGTCAAATCGATCAAAAGGAAACGCATACGTATGTACGTATATACGATAGACTGGAGATGTTAGCTTGCGCAAGACCATCTGTTCTAGTATTATAATTCGCTGACACGACGAGTATCGTCCAGCCGTGTGCACGCGAGCGCAAGCCTAACTATTAATAAGACAGAGATTCAACGAGCGCTCACGCTTTTGGCCTCGAGAAATTTTCGAAAAGTCTTTGGATCGACTCTTTACGCAAATGAATAAGCGTCTAATATTAGAATGTTGAAAATCGTGGAAAGCAGTAGTAGTAGCATCAAGCATCGGAAATTGAAGCTCTTTCTCTCTCTCTCTCTCTCTCTCTCTCTCTCTCTCTCTCACTCTCTCCCTTTCGCGGGGGCTCATATTAAAAGAGCACCACTCCGGTTGGACAGATTCTTTCGAGGCGTGGGCTGCATCATCTATTGCGTGTTCAGCACCGCGGGTATAAGACCGACCGTCGATTTTCCTCGACAGTTCAGTCCTCTGAAAAGAAATATCACGAAAGGATGGCCCTAGAACGTCAAGTCCGCGCTAAGGTAATTCTTCAATTCAACGAGAAAAAGAGGGAAAAGAGAAAATAACTGTTCGACTATCCTCGAAATTGCTATTCTATCGGGATGTAATAGTGAAGATCGCGATGATTATTCGATATAATATTGAGGGACGTTTGACTCGGGGTCAGCCTGGAAAACGGAATAGAAAGAAAATCTTTAGATCGGTGTGCATGCTCACTCTTTCTCTCTTTCTCTCCTCCCTCCTAAAATCTCGCATTTCCTCTAGTCGATCGAATCAGAAGAAAAGAAAATCATCGAAAGTGCCCGTTAGACAATCTTTAAGTTAATGGTTTGTCCCGCTCGTTCGTAGATCGCAGCCAAACGTAATCCCGAGCAAGAACGCGAGGCTCAGGAATGGATCGAGTCCGTTCTTGGAAAAAAGTTCCCACCTGGTGAACTCTTTGAGGACGTTCTCAAGGACGGTCAGGTCCTCTGTCACCTAATGAACAAGATTTCACCAGGATCAATTCAAAAGATCAACAGTAGCGGCGGACAGTTCAAGATGATGGAGAATATTAACGTGTAAGCTGACGATTATTCGAACGATTATACTGACCCTTCTTTATCTATCATCGAGTTCGATTCTGATCGAGGTTGTCTCTCGATAGATTCCAGAAAGCACTCAAGGATTACGGCGTGGCAGACGTTGATGTCTTCCAAACAGTCGATCTCTGGGAGAAGAAGGATATAGCCCAAGTTATCACGACTCTTTTCGCTCTTGGTCGTACGGTATGTTATATTGTGTACGTACAGCATATTCTAGGAATGGTTTATAATTAATCTCTTCTCGATTAGACATACAAACACCCAGAATGGAAGGGGCCTTATCTAGGTCCGAAACCATCGGAGGAGTGCAAACGTGAATTCACGGAAGAGCAATTGCGTGCCGGTGAATCCGTAATCGGTTTACAAGCCGGCTCCAACAAAGGTGCCACCCAATCTGGACAGAGTATCGGTGCCACTCGAAAAATCCTTTTGGGAAAGTAAATCATTCGATGAACGAGCTAATCTGTATTTTATATTTATGTAAATATGTAATTATGGCATCTTTTTTAACCAATTAATATATCGTTATTATTATTTACACAATCGGATGTTTCTTTTTCTTCGCGCCCATCCCCCTTTCTTTTCGTTCCTCTCTCTCTCTCTCTCTTTCCTAACAAACGAAAAATTTGAATTAAAATAATAATGATACAAATTAATCGTTTGATATATTTATTTTAATGCATTCAATCACGTACTGAATGTTCTTTCAGTAGTTGCTATGGCTAAGTAAAATAGTCGATTAAAAATATAATAATTAAATCGATGACCTAAGGATCAAGAAGTACGATCACGGTAGTCATGTGATCGCTGCTTTTACATACTTACTTCGTTGTATTCTTTCAAACTGTCGTCAGTTTCCATTTTGATATACGATATAACATACCTTTCGTCAACTAGTACACAAAAAAGAGAGTGGAGAGAGAGAGAGAGAGAGAGAGAGAGAGAGAGAGAGAGAGAGCGAAAGGGAGAGAGAGAAATTATTTTATTTAAAAATTTCGAAACAACGACTGATCGACATACACTTTTTATGCATTACGATGGTATAAACATTCTATTTTCGAACGAGAAAATAGACAACGAGGGTGTCTACGTACGTATATGTATTATATCAAAAGTGATCATGATTTTATAAATAAAAAATTCATCCTATTTTCTGGTTCGATTTAATAATTATTGAAATCAATCGTAACTATAAATAGTTCAGTGAAAATTATTAAGTGTAATGCGTTATTCCAATTTGGTTAATCAAACGTATTACCTTTTTCTTTCGAAATTCAACTTCGATAAAATCTGTGTGTGTGTGTGTGTTTATTTTTTTCTTACGATCAAAACACATGAGTTCTTCGAAGCTTTTCGACTTTTCGATGTTTTTTTTTCGAACGTTCAGTCTAACCTTTTCACGTAGAAATATTTAAAGAAAAAAGATAAGTCAAAATTAGGAAAGAAATTTCCTCGTCGCTCGGACACTTTTGACAGAATTAATTAATATATACAATGTGTCAAAGTTCATTTCATTTATATATTATTTTTGTCACGTTGAATCGTTTCTAACGTATTATTTGGACTCAATCGAGGAAACACGTAGGAGAAATCGAATGGAAAGTTAATAAATAAATAGATTGACGATGTGCTTCGCGAGAACAATAAAATCGTATTCGAATTTCTCATTTTCTTAACGTATTTCTCATAGTATTTTCGTAACGAAATTCCGCAGATACGTAGACCCAAGATAATTTTTCAATGAATGTTTTTCTTCGACTAACGTTCTAACCATGAAGAAGAATAAATCTTAAAAAGAGAAATATAAAGTTCTATCTAGGAAAATGGACAAAAAAAAAAAGAACGAAAAATCAAGAAATCCGAATCGAATGGTAAAAGAAAAAATTTCTAATATTAATTTGAAGGATAATTTTAGTCTTATTTTATCAAAACAGCTGACTCCTTATACGTCCGTAAACTTTATATTATCGTGCCCGTATTTCGGCTTTTCTCGAAATCGATTTTCTTCGTTCTAAGAAAAAATTCTTGATCGCGTATTAAACGTAACAAATTCCAAACGTAAAAAGACGCGCTAACTCGCGAGTGATATTTCTGATGAAAATTCTTGGACGATGGCAGAGCCACGGGCAAAAATAGCGGCGAGTTGATGTTCAATAGGGGGGGAAGAAAATAAGTGAAAAAATGAGAGGAAAAAGGAAAGAAGGAAAGAAAAAACGAGAAAGTAATTCACGGAGAAAGAGACAATATTTATTAAGGGATATAGATTTGATTAGATCGATCTAAAGGACGGGATAAATGTCCTACAGAACGTAATGAAGAGGGGGAAAACTAAGACCGATGGCCAAACTTTCACATGAGTTTATGTAGTTACAACAACGTACTTACAATTACGCCTAGTCACGTTCGTATAGGATTATATGTAAATGAAAAAAATAGTTCGATAACGTTACATAGATAAAATGTTAAATATATATCAGTTAACATTTGGCCTATATTTAATATGTTAAAATTTTCGAACATTATTATATCATAGTAGATATCGTTGTCCTTGTTCGACCGAAAAAAAATATCGTTAAAGTAATTCGATCGTCCGTAATCGTTACACGTTTTGTTCCATCGATTAAAAATCTTATTACTCTTAACCCTTTCGTTAGCAACGATAACTATAGTCGCCCATCATCGTCATATTCCGTATAATTGATCTTGGTCGCCCATTAAAATTTTCCATCGATTTGCAACTTTTGAGGTATTTGTCCGAAACAATAAAAAATAATTGAAACGACGATATGTATATTATACTGCAATGTATATCAATAATAAAATATGCTCGCTTACCAATTGTGTAGAACATTTGCATGTGAAATTTTTTATTTTATCGTAGCTCGGAAACACAATTCTCCCAACCAATCGAATTCCGACTTTTTCCGGATTTCAAGACAGTCAAGGATTTGGATAATATCGGTTAACAGTCCGGCATCCTAAGATCGCAAAAAAATGGATAGAAAAGGTGAGTAAAAAAAAAAAACCCTTCTGATCCTTCAATTCTCTATAGAGTAAAGTTTAGTTGTTGAGAAATAATAGAGAAAATAAAGAAATCATGATTAACTTCGTAATGACGGCGCAATGATACATTTCGAAAAAGAAAACTAAGTATCTATATTATTCATTTGTATTTTTATTATCAAATTTCATTTTCACTTACATTGTAGCATTAATGATTGTTTTTTCATGGGACGTTCTCACATTGAAATTTGTCGATCGAGTATCTTTATTATAATTTATAATGCATAAAATTCTAAATGAAATACCATATTAAGGTTTTTCTTTATTAACATTTTTTAACATTTAACATAGAGGTTTAATATTTTAAATTAACAGAACGATTCACAACGAAGAGTGTCAATGAATTCACACATTTGTACGGTGGGAAAAGGGGGAAAAAAAATGAAAAGCAAAGAAAGAGAAAGGATGTACATAGTTAGATAGATGGGATAATATAATACTATACGTGTTTTGTCAAAATTCCACGAGTTTCACGCTGACGAAACGTAATTGTCGGTATATTAAAGTCAAACGTAGACAGTTACCGTAATTCACGATATACAGGAAAGAAACACGTAGGCGAGACATAAAAAGGGGGTGCGGGTAGCGTAGGAAATTACTATGAACTCTGTAACAGCGGGTTTGGCATGTATTATTCAAGAGGAGAGATAAAAAATGTCGGTAAGTTGGCGCCTTCTACGTGACACCCTTAAATATTTATGAGCCGTTGTCACATAACGCAAATTACAGAAGTCTAAGACGCGCTTTAAAATGACATATACGGCTCGAAAAATCCTAATCAAGGATATTTCGAACGAAAAAAAAAAAAATAAGATCCTTCGAAGGAAAATATAACTTGACCCAGAATGAAACTTTTCTTTCTGTCGTTCTTCGAACAAAAACGATTATTCATCGAAATTCTATTCTTCGATCTGATTCCTTATTATCATTATATTACTTCTAGACAATAATTTCGGCTCGCATAAAAACCATTCTGCTCTTTACCGCGACGCCTATAAGAGATCTTTGGAGAATCCCGAAGAATTTTGGGCAGAGGTAGGAAAATTGATTAATTGGTTCAAACCATGGAACAAGGTCCTCGACAATTCCAACGAGCCCTTCACCAAATGGTGAGTAACGTTATCTATCCTCCTGGCTAGCCTAGCCGTCTTGCTTTTTTCTTAAGCAAACGAAGAATGAAAATAAAAAACATAAAAACAAATACAAAAGAAATAGAAGTGAAAAAAAAATCGAACGTACTTATAGGTTCGTCGGAGGAGAGTTGAATGCCTGTTACAATGCTGTCGATCGTCACGTTGAGGCTGGCAATGGTGAGAAAACAGCCATCATTTATGACAGTCCACAAACTTCGATTATCAGAAAAGTGACCTATAATGAGCTGTTGGAAAAAACCTCTTTGATGGCCGGCGCTTTAGCTGATATTGGAGTTGGTAAAGGCGATAATGTTGTCATCTACATGCCACTTATACCGGAAACTATAATCACCATTTTGGCCGTCGCCAGGCTCGGTGCTATCCACTCGGTTGTTTTCGGAGGTAATCTTGACGATTATAATTATTCAATATTCCTTAATGAGATCGACTTTCTTTCCGATTTCTAATGGACTTTAGGATTCGCTGCAAAGGAGCTGGCCAGCAGGATAGATCACGCGAAACCAAAGGTGGTAGTCATTGCCAGCTGCGGCCTGGAGCCTAACAAAATTATTACGTAATTTCAAATTCTTCCTATTCAAACGAGTTTAAATGACTTTGGATAAAAGTTTAAGCGTACCTTTGAACGACCGTTTCAGGTATACCACGGCGCTGAACGATGCCCTAAAATTAATATCCGTGAAAACACCGAAATGCATTATCTTTCAAAGGAACAATGTTTGGGCCTCTCCGCTCCGTCCTGATCAGTACGATTGGGAGAAACTTTTGAATAAAGCCAAACCCCATCCTTGCGTTCCGGTCGAGGCTAACGATTCTTTGTACATATTATACACATCAGGAACAACAGGTAATTATTCGATATTTAATAATAGAATGAATAAAGATCGATCTCAACTTGAATCGATCGTTCCAATAGGTCATCCAAAGGGAATTCTAAGACCTATAGGTGGTCACTTAGCGACTCTTTGCTGGTCAATGAAGACTATTTATGGGATCAATAAAAATTCGGTTTGGTGGAGTGCTTCGGACATGGGCTGGGTTGTCGGACATTCTTACATTTGTTACGGTCCTTTAATCTACGGTGCAACGACTGTGATGTACGAAGGGAAACCCGATAGAACACCCGACGCCAGTCAATACTTTAGGTCGATACGACCTTTTACAAATTTTTATAAAGCTCATCCAAAGTTTAATCCTCTCATCACTTACAATGTTTCATTCTTACAGAATAATAGATCAGCATAAAGTAAATGCCCTATTCTGCGTACCAACTGCACTCCGAGTTTTGAAACGTACCGATCCTGATTGTCTCCTAGGTAGAAAATATTCTATAAAATCGTAAGTTCGATCGTTCAAGATTAAAAGATCCGTTTTGCGGGAAGAATAAAATCGACGTACGTATCTCTATAAATCTATCGGTGTTAAACGTTTAGGTTGCAGACAATATTCGTTGCCGGGGAATATTGTGATTACGAAACGAAATTGTGGGTGGAAAGTATATTCAATGTGCCTGTAATAAATCATTGGTGGCAATCGGAAACAGGACACCCAATAACCGCATTGTGTCTTGGATATGGAATGGATTGCTCTTTGCCAAAATTTAGCACGGGTCTGCCGGTTCCTGGTTATCGCAGTGAGTTTTCATTCATTCCCGTGAATAAAAAAAGATCCACGTCGAGGCTTTCGAGAGTTATACTTCGTGAAAATATCTTCTCGAGCGCGAGGAGAGAGATTATACAAGTATACTATACTCTTCGTTGTCGGTTGCAGCTTGAACATTTCCCGAAAGAGCCGTAAACGTTCTCGATCTTAGACGTTCCCCATACTCTCTCAACATTTTCTTTTACAGTCGAGATACTCGACAAAGATGGGAACAATGTGGCGGTACGCGAGCTCGGTAGGATCGTTATAAAGCTACCACTGCCACCTGGTTGCATGTCCACCCTCTATCTCGCCGACCAGAAATTCAACGAGATTTATTTCTCGACTTATCCGGTAAGGATATACGATCTATTCTCGATAGTTACAATCGACCATTATTCAACTTTTCCTTTACAATTTATCCTACATCCCTATGTAATTCGTGCCACGTAGGCATGATCGTAATCTCCCTATCTCTCCCTCCCCCCCTCTCTCTCTCTCTTTCTAATTATTATTGTTTCTAGGGATATTACGATACAATGGATGCTGGTTATATGGACGAAAGTGGTTATGTTTATGTAACTTCGCGCGACGATGATGTCATCAACGTTGCCGGACATCGTTTATCGACGTTTGCTCTGGAAGATATTGTTTTAGCGCATCCTGACGTCACTGAAGCCGCAGTCATTGGCGTTTCCGATCGTACTAAAGGCGAGGTTCCACTTTGCCTCTACGTCAAGCATCCAGGTTAAGATGTATTCCATATTTTATATATATATATATATATATATATATATATATATATATATATCATATTATATGTCTATACTTTCTATCGAGGTGACGTAGCGTGAAACGAAAAACATTCCATCAAAGCGTATTAATAGTTACGCGAATGCTCTATGTCTTTCTACGTCTTTCAGGGACGACCAATAAGATCGAAAACATCAATCAAGAATTGATCGAGAACGTTAGACAACTGATTGGGCCTATCGCATCGTTCAGGATCGTTGGTGCAGTCAATGGTTTGCCTAAATCGCGTTCCGGAAAAATTATGCGTAAAATCATAGCCAAATTAGCAAATTCCGAACAAGTTAAGGTACCAAAGCGATTACGTATTTTCTATTATATTTCTATTAGTTAAGATTCGAGTACCGTTGAAACAAGACGTCAGGAAAGACGAAGTAAAATAATAAATAAGAAAAAAGAAGAGAGAGAGAGAGAGAGAGAGAGAGGGAGAGGTTCTATATTCGATGGATCTTTTTGCAGATGCCTAGCACGGTCGAGGATCCTCTGGTCTTCCGTGAAATAAAAGCGGTCCTACAAAAATTGGGTTACGCCAAACAAGCGCCGGATCTGGAATAATACAATCCTGACACAACACTGTTCCTAGATCTTAGCTTGTCCTTCCATTGTACCTTTTTCTCAATTATTTATCAATTCGTAAATTTTGGTGTGTATATTCCTACGGGGAAAGAGAAGAAGAAATAATCTGTTTGAATCAATGTCCGTTGACAAGGGAAATATTATTTATTTAATCGAATATTAAATCTAATTTTAAAAAACTTTTCTATTCTCCATTAATATTCGACAACCTGTAAACTTCTCCTTGAATACCATAATTGAAAATATATGTACATATAAAATAATAAAAACTTGTTGGTTATAAAAAATGTTCTCTCGATATACTTTGTACCTTCATTAAAATGTAAAAAAAAAAGAACAAGGTTGAAATAATGGTTAATTGGTTGAAATAATGGTTAATTGGATCGTACGATTTTAACTAATTAACTTTAGATTACGTTTAATCGAGCTACACACATTCTATGTACACACATATATACGTATATACGTACATATATATATATATATATGTACACATATATATACGTATATACGTACATATATATATATATATATATATATATATATATATATATATATATATATATATATATATATATAGATGTTCGTAAATTATGTCAAAATGCTATAAAGAAATATCTTGCTAATAAGAAAACGTATGAAGCTTCGGAGGCGTTCCTTAATCCTATTCAGTATTCACTCTAATTCACATTTCAAGGATAACACAGTTCAGAGGTACCCAACTTCCTTTCCCACGTATTGCTTGAATCTTGTCGAATACATATGTATTTGTGTGTGTGTGTGTGCGCGCGCGGGCGTTCGTATTCGTTGCATGTAAATTCATTTTCATCGGAATCGCAGCGTGAAATCCGCTGCCAACGCTTAGCTCGACGTAGCGTGACAGGTGTGCGTCGCATCTTCGTGTCTTTTCGAGATTCTTTCGCATTGCCAGCAGCAAAACACGATAGGAAACGCGTATCTATTATTCTATTAACAAGAAAATACTCCCAGATGGTTGCACGATAGTAGTTCTCTTTTCGTTGTTGTCGTTGTTGTTGCTTACAAAATAAGTCGCTCGACGGACTCGAGTCGAATCCGTCGAAATCGAATTTTTCGCATTAATCGCTCGATAACAAAGGGGGGATAACGAAATGAAATTTGAGAACGTAGGAGAATAATATCGTTATTTTACTATTCTCAATAAATCTGTTTCATGCATTTGAAATTAGAACAAATTTGTCGTATTATAGTGGTTCGATTCGCTGTGTTTTTTTCATCGAATGTATGCGACTATCTATAGTTGAGATACTTGAGTCCAGAGATAAGGTGTCATGTAGAAAAATTTTAAAAATGATACAAATTTGTACACCGGTCAAATGACCAGTCGCGATAAGCAAACCAGGTGATGAATTTTTTTCAATAGAAAAAAAAAAAAAAAAGTAGAAAAACCCAAAGGTAAGAAATTAATTGATCAGAGAATCTAAGATATATCAGATAGTTGATGATGAATGAAAAACATAACAATACATGTAAAATTCATAATTCAATTTAAAACCGTTCATTTTATCTGGCTTGGTACGATTAGTGTTAACAGTGAATATTTCTACATATTCGCATTATTATCTAAGTACTTTTCGTCAGACTTTCCTTATTCTTCTTTCAAAATCTAAAAAAGAAAAAAGGGAGATAAGAAAGCGTTGTATACGTGCGTACACAATATCTTTCGTCCTTTCATTTAACGAATTTTAACGAATGTAAATCCGCAATTTAATTACCTCGAGCTTATATCATCCCCGTGCGACGATGGGTGGACGGATGGATGGATGGATGGATGGTTGGATGAATGAATGGATGGACGAATACACCGGCTAGCGTTAATTAATTCTCGAATGTCGGCAACACGGAAATACTTACGTCCTTGTGTTTCGAGTTTTAGAGAAAAATTCTCCTATCGTATTTTGCATCAACTCTCTTCAAAATATCGCTTTAAACGACTTTTCCCGTTGAACGTAAGAGTTTACTTATTATTATACGCACACATCTGCGTACGTATGGTACGTATGTACGTAAGGTGATAATGTTTACTCGAAAAATTATATCGATTAAATTCAGACGATGATACATGGTGGTGAACGATGCCGATGGATTCAGACGAAATTTTCCGATTAAAGTTCGATGATATTCGTTCGATGAAATTTCTTGGTGAAAATGTGTTATTAAATCGAACGATAAGACCATAGGAGGAATATCTAGAATCCGTAAGAAGATAAGCGAGTAGATAATACATGGGAATGATCAGCCGTGGCACAGTGATGCGTATCAATGACGTTCGTATTTTAAAGAGGGATATTACGAGAAGATATTAATTTTTTTCCGCCGGATGATTTATACACGAACCAAAATGATCGCTCGTATATCAACTAGGAAGAAGGATCGATTTATTACATTGGCAAATCTAAACTTTGCTTAAGCTCCTCGATAGATATATATTATTCGTTTGCGTAAGATTTTTTACGTGAGAAACTATAGCAACATATGTAAATAGTGATAATCGATTAAAACTTGGCCGATTCGATTTTCATATCAATGCACAAATAAAAGCCAAAGGAATATTCTGTAATTATCTTAACGATTAAATAAATAGAACGATTAGAAAGAGTAAGGCCTCGTACAGTCATATATTTTATGGTTCGTCGATTATTTCTTTATTAATAGACAGCGCCATGGGATTCGCTATGGGATAAACTGTCTTCTAAATTGACTCGTCCTAACGATCGTAAAAATAAACGACGAAAACTATGACGAAATGTCCTTTCCTTACCTTACCCCATCGAACGTTCCTTTAATCTTTATTATCAAACTTCATTCTATAAAGATGATAAAAAGATAAATGTGATGAAAATCAGAAGATTTCTTTGATGAAAAATTCTAAATCCGTAAATACGGATTCAATCCCTCTCGTTATCCAGGATTTTACGTGTCTTTGGTGTTAGCGCCACGTTATGCAACTCTTTTCTTTTCCTTTTTTTTTTTTTTCTTTTTTTTTTCCATTATCACCACAGCCGACGAACTAGCATGAAACATTTATGCAGGAACATCGAATAAAATCGTACATTAGCATAAAAAAAAGGAGAAGAGGAAGACGAGGAAGAGGTGAAAAACACGTTCATTCCATGTGTGTGCGAACTATTTCCCTGTCGTCCCATAGAACAACGCGCATGCCATTTCAGTCTGGATCGCGCGTATTTAAGGGCTGTTGCTTCGGGGTGCTCGCCACTATCACTGCAATCATCGACTCCACGAGTTGCTCGATACAAGAACACGAAAGACGAACCATCTCGCGAACATAACGACTCTTGAATTTTACGAACGCCGGTAAAGAGCTTTTATTTTTATCACGTGTCTCTCTTTCTTGTTTTAATCTACCTGTTCGTTCTTTTCCTCTTTTTGTCTCAATTTCTCTCTCTTCTTCTTTTTTTTTTTCGTATAAAGTAAACCCGTGCTTTCGCATCGACGTGAACGTATCCTCGAAAGCCTGTTGCATCTTTCCATCGATACAAAGGGTGAGTGGCACGTTGAAAATACTCATATTCAAAGCAGCAACCCATCTCTCTTGCTCTCTTCATTTTTTTCTTTCTTGTGCATCGTTGAATACATATACAGATATGTGTATATATATGTGTATATATATATAAATATGTATCTATCTATCTATATATATATATATATATATATATATATATATATATATATATGTATCTATGTGTGTGTGTGTGTGTGTGCGCGCGCGCGCGCGTGCGTTTATTGTCACATACCGTAGCTTTATTCGCGATTCTGAATTGAATTTCTCCGTCTCGATCCCGAAGGAAACCTTTTTTCTTTATTTGAATGTATCGATACAGTAAGAATATTACCACTTAACCGTCCGGCAGCACATTAATGTGTTCTTTCTCTATTATCGTTAATCGGCTGGCGGCACATTAATGTGTTATTGTGACTTTCTTGTAAATAAATACAATATAAACCTTATTGTTCAAAAATAATATCTTTTACGAGAGATACATTAATTTTCCTTAAAAAGGTACACCTCCTAAAATACACACAATTTTGCCGGCCGTATACACTTAAATTTGTCTCTGAAAGAGCCGATGACGGTTAAGTGTTTAATACGTGATATAGGATAAATAAAATGTTTGATATTGCCTTACGAGATAAAAGCACAGTTTTAAAGGAATTTTCAATAAGGAATGACAATCTCGAGTCAATTTCAATGATCTGCAGTTTATTAATTCTTTTTTATAACGACCTACTGTCATACCTGTGTTTGTGCGTGCGTGTGTTGCGTGTGTGTGTGTGTGTATCGGCATCTATTAATTTCTCGGATGATTATACGATCGGTGCGATAAAAATGTATCATTTGTAATCACGAGAAACGAGATTAGGCCGGAAGCCGTTCTTTCTGTAGAAATTCATTATCGATCGAAAGGAGTAAAACTAAAAAAGAAAACGAAAAAAAAAGGAAGAAAACGAAAATGAAAAGAAATGGCATCGTTAGGTCGATCGATTCACGTGCAATATGAGCAACGTGCCTTGAGGAGCTCGATGCAACAGGTATTTCGTATGTCGTCCAAGAGATATTTAAACTTTACCGTCTAACCGCGATAAACTACTCCTACAATTGAAAATAAGATAACATATTTATCGCGTTTTACAGCGGGAAAAAAATTCACGATTCTTGAATGCATTAACGCTTTCCCCAAAGACCTTAAAATATCCTAATAAATGTACTTGGCATTGTGGACAGTTCATCTATATGTCATATTTTTGATATCAGTAAAGTAGATATATATTTTCAAGGTAATATCTTAGTAGTAATTAACGTTTACACATAATATCTGATCGGAAATGTGTTTATTAAGAATCGATACGAAGTCGAGCTACTTTCGTTTCTTTTTTCTTTTTATTTTATTTTATTTTTTTTTTTCTATCTTCACTGAACCTATCAAAGGTATCGGAACGAACGAAAGGAATTATCTATCGTTGCGAGAATAGCCGATAGAACAAAGAAGATAAAAAATTCGCTTTGGGAATTCACAGATTCCGTAAAGTTCGGTTTTCAACGTCAAGGCCGGAGATTTAACATTGATTTTTAATATCCGTCGTTGAAATTAGTTGGAAATTACAAATTTTGAAATGAGAAAGTTCCCGTATCGTGGAAACGCGAAGATCGCTCTGTCATTTGAAAATGATTAACCAAACGATTCCAAGCGGCAAATTTGCGTTAATAAAAGCTACTTAGAGAGCGATGAACGTATAATCCGAACGTAAATTCAATATAAGTATATACTCTAATAAGAGTATATACGTGTCGATCGACAGAAAATCTTCCTCATATATTCTTTGTGCAATCATGCGCTTAGGAAACTTTCGAATTAACAAAGTTGTAAAAGTTACAAAGTCGCTCGAAGATTAACGAATTAATAATGTCGATAGAGTGGGAGGGAGAGAGAGAGAGAGAGAGACGAGTTTCAAAGACCGTAATATGTTGTTTACGTTCAAAGTTTGACGATCACAAGATATTTCATTCCGCGTTGTATACATCCACATCCACAGATATACAGCGTTTCATCATTCTTTGCCATAATTTTTTCTTTTTTTAGAGAGAGAGAGAGAGAAAGAGAGAGAGAGAGAGAGAGAAGGCGACGTAATCGATAAAAAAAAACGAACTTGTATAAAATATTTATGACGCCCACGAATGGGGTATCGCATCTGTTCGAAAACATATCCCCCAACTCTTAGAAAATATAAAATTCCATTAGAATGAAATAAATGTACAGCGTGCAACCCCGATCGGCAACACTTTGTTTTTCTTCTCATTTCTTCATTTTATCATGAGAGTTTCGTGAAAAAAAGAAAAAAAAAAAAAAGGAAGAAGAATCGTGAAATAACTTTCTTAGCCGAGCCAATAAAAAGTCTTCCTTACTAGGAGTCGTAGCTTTGGTGTCAGGTGTCTCTGGGGAACGTAAGCGAGTAAAAGTCTAATTGCGGTGGACGATTAAAGGGGGACTTGGCAATAGAGTGTGCAATAACTCGAGAAAAGATTTCCAAGACGACTTTCTTACCTGATTTAGATAGAAGAAGGGTGGTAGGAAAATTGTCTTCGGGAACGAATCCTATATATATATATATATATATATTCGCTATCGAGTCTCATCTCCTTCTCTATCCTTTTTGTCCCGATGTCATATTTAATACAAACGTACGAGTTAGACGTATACGTGCATGTCTCCATATAGATAAGTAAAATTGACCAAATTATTGGAATATTCATATTTGTAACATAACCATCGCGACTTCCGACTCGAAACTTAATGAATCCAGACCACCTGTAACATCTATGTGTCTCAAAGATATTTACCTACCTAAGGAGCAGCCACTTTGCTTGAAACTCCTACCTTTCTCTAGAGAATCTACCTTGATAATCTACTTCGGAGAATTTATCTCGAGAATCTATCTCGGAGAATCGTATGAAAATTGGAATAGAATACAGATTCGATTTCCCATCTTTTACGTGACGTTATATTATACCACACAATTTTACTGGCGAAAAGGAAAAGAAACATTTACATTTTAAAGTGAATTCGAAGAGAGAATTTATTAAATGAAGAAGATTATTTGTCGAAGGGAATACTTTTTCTGCGATGTGGAAGAACATGAAAAAAAAAAAAAAAAAAAAGAAAAAAATAATCATCTTCGTTTCCTTTAACATTCTAGACACACACGTACACACACATACTGTACTTCTAAAAAGAACGATGGAGTAATCCTTTCACGAACGAATATCTAACCATGTTCGAATCCGTTAGGCTCATCACGTTGCCCTTTCGCTCGACTTACCACTCCGATCAAAAGTGTGATCGAAAAACGAAGGAGAAAAAACTCAACTCAGCAATTTAACTATAGGGTATATAGTCAGGGTTTCTTGCTTCCCACGCCTCCTCGATATCGCGTGTAAAGATAACGTCAAGGAAAAGTATCGAGGAATCCGAGCACGCACGCCAGTCCTCGTGTCAAGAGGATTATCGAGTTTTACTGTAAGATCGCATTTAGATCAACGAGCTTTATTTACTCGACATTTTCGAATGGCGTTCTATCTGGCATTCTTTGTAATAAAACGCTCTTTTTCGACAACGACATCCATCGTATCTCGTATTCTATATTAGCCGGACATCGTCCCGAACTCCTTTCTTCCAACTATTCCTAAGCGATCTTTCATAAAAAAAAAAAAAACACAGACACACACACACTCGCGCGCACGCGAGCGCGAGCGCACACACACACAATACGAATTTAATAAAAGTCCCCGGATCACTCCGATCGTTATATTAGAAAAGCGGAAACTCGAGATGCGAAAGAGAAATGAAATTTATTTCTTTTACTTTTTTATCGTCATTTCCGAACGCTTTTCTCTTTTTCTTTTTTACAATTCTTGTCTCGTATCGGGTCGCGGAAATAATGAAATTTACAAACGATAAAGAAAGAGACGAAGGGACATTTTTGTTCCCGCATTCGATAAGAATAAAGTTGATCGATAAGCGATTCGGTGTCAACAAACAAACAAAAATAACAACGACGATGGATATATAATATTCGGCGTCTAGTATTTTAAATATGAAATCAAATGTTTTCTTCGTGATTTGTTTGTGACGAATTAATTTTAAGCGAGGCATAGAACAACGCGAGAAATTTTTCGTAAACAAGATTCCCAGATATATTTTCAGTCTCGATCATAAAGCTAGCTAAGCTCCTCGAAATTTTGAAAATGGGTGGATATGAAACGACTACGACGATTACGACGTACCAACGAGAATTGATATCATGCCAGGAAGGTTCCTGGCATCGGCTCGGGGATGCACCAAGTTTTTGGATCAAGGGCTGCGTTTCTAGACGATGATTCCGATTATTTATAATCCTTCCTAGAATCTTATTATAACGATACTCTTCTAGTCGATAAAACGAAAAATAGTCTAGAACACGTCGGTAGTTCGTTGAATATAATCACGCAATGACTTTCTCTAAAATCGTTTTACTTCCGACTACATTCTCTCCATTCCTTTATCTATGTTTCTTTGATTTTTTACAGGAAATCATGAACTCGATGATTAAGATCATCGTCACCCTCACCGCCATTTCGATTTTATTTGGAGAAATTTTCGCGATGCCACCGGCCCAGTGTAGCCCCGGCCTGTTCGATGAAATACCTCCTAAAGTACGAAAAATCTGTGCAGCTCTCACCACAATGTATCAAATTCAATCTGCGATGGAAAGTTACGTCGACGATAAGGGTAACTTATATTTATATAATCCATTTGGAAACGTTTCATTTTGATATATTAACAAAGAGATTATTCCAAATGATTTAGATAATAAAAAAGATATGCGACGAAGTACTCGTATTGATTCGTAGAAACCTTTTTCTATGGACAGTCAAAGAGGATCGAAGAACGCATAAAATTTGTGAAATTATTTTCAATTGCTAAAGACGCGATCAATGATCGGTGAGACAAAAGAATTGTACGAATCCAATGACCGATGCTTGATTTCTCTCTCTCTCTCTTTCTCTCTCGAACGTGACAATCGTGCAATCATGTTTAATACCGTGCGACCACGATTGAACAATTATAGCCTGTAGCGATGCGCCGTCGGCAATTGATCCATCATGGATCGTACTGTCGACTGTCCATTGAAAAGGAAAAAAAAAGAATAGAAAAGAAAAGGAAAGAAAGGAAGACAAATAGAAAATTAAAAAATAAAAGAAACGTAATTAGCACGGATCCAATTTAAAACTACAGCATGTTTTCAATGAAGTTTCAGTTCTTCAAGAGAACGACCCGTTACCAGGAGGCGAAGTTAAGAGACAAGACCTCGATCATGTCTTCTTACGTTTCGGAAGACGACGCTAACCTCCATCGATGGAACAAACTTTAAAACGATTCAATGTAAATCTTCTGTCCTTATCTATGAATCTCTATATTTGTCGAGCTATGAAATAATAAAAAATAAAATCAAACCTTAGGGTCTTTGCGTTGGCATCAAATTTGTTTATCTATTTAATCGACCTCCCTTAAATACATGCAATATATTTATATATTTACGTATCCATGCATTCTTATTGTCACTTCCAATTAGATCATTTAACCTTTGACATTAATATTATCGAATAGTAAATCTAATCGCATCTCTCGCGCGTGCATACATTAATTCATCTTTTAATCTTAACTTCCACTAGTCTATGATTTTCTATAATTTTTCTATAATATAATTTCTTAACTAGTCTATGATATTCTTCACTTTCTATGATTTTTATATCGTTCGTATATAATTTAAAAGATCTCAGAATCCTAGTCATACGTAATAAAAACTACTTACCTCCTCCTCGTCTCTCTCTCTCTCTCTCTCTCTCTCTCTCTCTCTCTCTCTCTCTCTCTCTCTCTCTCTCTCAGCATCGTAAGCTCCCCCAAATCCCAAAAAAAAGAACCCTCGAGATATATCCGTCAAAGTCGAACTAATGAAAAACTTCTCATTAGAGAACGAATTTGTTTCAATTTTCAGCCCCCCATTCGTGAGAAGAATATAATTTAGGTGAGTCAAACCGTAGAAAGTTACGGTTCGGTCCTGTACGATACTTGTAGTAGGGTTATGGAGGAACCTTCCTCGATTTGACAAAAATAACATTTCGGATTTCGAAAGAGAAACAATAATTTCTTACGAAATCGTTTTTAACTTTATTAATACAATCATTCGATTGGAGCTATTAGGAGCTATAAATAATGTCATTTAATGTCTCCTATAAATCTTATTTTTTTAAAATTCGAGTTACAGTTTGTCTTATCTTTAAAATGACAGCATACAAGTATTATTGTGATTGTATCGACGCTTTATCGTTTTATCTCAATAGTAAAGTACGTTAACTTAAATAATCGAACGAATTCAATTCTTTTTATTATTCTCATAATATTGAAATATAATAATTGAGTTCAAGATAGGCAATTGGTATAAGAGAAAAATGGCCAATCTCATTAGACTCTAAATGTTTTAGAGTGTCGCGTGACGATATTCGTGCGAATTTTATTGTCCTTTTCTCGCTTTATTTCGCTCTCTGTGACATCAAAAAGATCAATCGACAAATAATTCGATTCGATTAAAACGAAGTAAAGGATCGCCAACGATCGGAGCGATTTAGAGAAGATCTAAAATTTTGAATCTCTTCTTCTATATTTTTCCTTCTTATTTCCTATACAACGATTCATCTACAATAAATATTTTACGTTGTAGAACATTGATAATATAATAACAATTGAAAGGCCGTACTAATGAGTATCGTATTAAAATCTTGTAAAATCTCCTGTAATTTAAAAAGCTCGTTCTTTTTTCATGATTGCCTCTCGTCATATTACAGCATTGCTACACGTTACAGATCACAGAGTTGTTGTATCCGTTATCTAAATCAATGGTCCTCGAAATATTCTGATATTTTGGACTCGCTTTATGAATCGACCATTTTAATTCTAACGTCATCTCTCTCGCTGTCTTCAATCGTATTGGACGATATAACAGCATCTTTAGAGCGCACGCTTTCAAATTACACAGATACATATGTACAACTAATCGCTTAAAATATATCGATCGTTTGTACCATGTCATATTAGTGCAACGCGACTAGAATAAACTTGACTAGGCACGTCGATCTAGAATGAAACCACGAATCCACTTTCCTCTTTGGGAAAACGTCCGAAGGAGTAATAAACAAAGAGAAATGATTTCAAACTTCGTCGTCCTCTATGCACAACATCGTTTCCCTCTTCATCTCCGATTCCTTCAATATGTTCTTCCAATCCTGCAGCATCATATCTTCACCCTTTATCGAATAATCCTCCATCTTTCTTGTATCTTCGGAATTCAAACGATCAGCCGAATTCTCGGTTTCGTTCTCCGTGAGATTCTCCAATTCGGGCTCCTCCAATAGCGTATCAGTTTCCGCTTGGCATTCTAACGGCGAAGGATTAGTCAATGATTCGTCTATGTCAAAGCCATGACTATCGTCCGGATTTTCCGTGCGACTTTCCTCGGTGCTCAAAGAAGTCGATATAAAATATCTTAGATCGTAATCGGCACTGTCCGTGGCACCTTGGGTGTTCAACGAGTATCTGCTGGATTGCGACTCCCTTTGGCCTTTATCGAAGGAACGTCTTCTGTTGTCGTCCGATCGAGAATGATGAAGCTTAGGATAACGTTGTCTCTTTAGGCTCTCGCCACTGCTTGCCTTAGATCTAAATTCGACCTCGTCCATTACGCATCTTGTGTAATCCATGCTGAATCTGTCCACCGATAGCTTTCTACGATACATTATATATTTATATAATAACAAGTACTTTCTTGTAAATACGACGGTTAATTAAATACATTCGCATACCTGTAATCACCTCGACGAAAATCCGGGCTCCTTCTAAACTCCAAACTGGCCTTCCGATGGCCCATCGTCGGCTTGTCCAATCTGTACTCACCACCACCGATTTTATCGAAAGACATTTTACGAAAGTTCGGAGATGATAGCTTTCGAAAATCTCGTGGCGAAATTTTCGACGAGTCTCTTGTAACGGGCCCGAGATCTTCCATATACCGAACGTCCACGGAATTCCTTTTGCCGATTACGTACTCACCAGGATACTTGCTGTATATGCCTGTAAATTTATCCATTTTCAACATAATTCACTTATCGATGGATAAGTGACGTTAACCACTAACTTGATAATCTAGGTGAATATATATATCCAGACGTTGGCCTTTTCGTTTCCACGATCTCCTCGACATCTTCGATTTTCGTTTGCCGAAGCAACTGATGACGTCTTGACGTGTCTGATCGATCTTTTACTCTCAACGTAACCGGTCCTTTATTAGGGATATGAAGATCCATGGCCATTGAAGCTTGACTACCAGTTAACTTTGGATATTCCAAACTCTCCCGACTAACCTGTTTCAAAATTAATGATACGATCGATGAATAGATGAACACCTTAGCGATATACAATCTCAAAATGGTATTATTAAAATAACACGTCTTAACGCTAACTTTTTTTGATTGTTCATTTCTCCAGTATTTTCATTATTGACGTCGTTTGCGTGTGCTTTTTTTTTTCTTATCGTAATATATTTTTTTCTTATCGTAATGATATAAATAAACGAAAAATCGAACGACGTTCTGCGACGTTCTACGACGTTCCATTGAAAATACTACATTCTAAATTTATCTACGTGTCACGAAAAAAAAAAAGAGATACAAATTAAAAAGGGACGATTAAAATGTGAGAAAGAAGAAACATCGAAAGTTTAAATAGAAGATACTCCTATCATAGATAACGAAAGAAAGTAGGCACAACGTTGCTCTCGTTAAACATTGTCAAATGACATAGCACTATTCATGTAATTTATGGAAACTCTCTCTCTCTCTCTCTCTCTCTCTCTCTCACACACACACACACACACACAATCTCTCATGTATATTAATCGATTTTTCTTACTTGAGGAGGACTGTAAGCGGGATTATCAACGGATAGAGCGTGTCTCTGCAATAATTGTGGGTTGAGAAGTGCACAGCCAGCATACTGAGGGGCCTCTCTGCGAGGTGACTTCTTATCGATCAAAATCGGAGCACTTGGACTCTTTTTAATCGTATGCGATACACTTTTCTCGTGTAAATCTCGTGAGAATCGCACTAGTTCGGCCTTTAACTGTCTCCGTGAGATTTCATGAGCGCTCGGGCTCAAGCTCCGATTGATCCTGAAGAGACCATATTGATGATCCCACTTATTGTTAGTCGTTTGACAAGACGTGGATCTACGATTTCGTTGAGTTCTCGCACCTTTTAACGTACTCTGGTTAAATCGAAAACGTGCCGGCACCACTTTTGCCGCGCTGTCGCGCGCCTCGAAAGTCATCACGCACACGGCCACCACGATAAATCCTGAAACGAAAGGGATCATCTGAATGCATGATAATTTCAACAAAAGATAAGTAATCCTTCTTTTATCTACTTTCTTCGTTATTCTAATGTTGAAACAATGAAAAATTCATTCCAATTGAACGGCTATTCAATCTTTCTATTCGACTTCCTTCCACAAGCCTCCATAGCTCAGGGGTTAGAGCACTGGTCTTGTAAACCAGGGGTCGAGAGTTCAAATCTCTCTGGGGGCATTTCTTTTGCTACTTTTTTTTTTCCTTTTTTCTCGCTCCTTTCATGTCGCATTAATAGGGAGACTATTCTATTTGACGTTGGAAAAGGATATTTGTTTAAAAAAAAAAAATTAATAATAGTTATACATTTTGTAGTCGTACTAAAATGAAATATCTCGATATCGATTGTTACGAGACGCGAAGAAAATCAACTCCAAATTATTCGTTCGTTCCAAATTCCTTCGAAAGATGTAAGAAATTAACAAGAACGATAAAAAAAAAAAGACTACAAAAAATTAAAAATTGTAAAAAAATAATTTTGCTCGTCAGGAACGCGCAAAAATAAAGGAAATCGTGTGAATCGATTGAAAGTATAATGTATTTAACGATGGCTTCTATCAAAAGGTTAAATAAACGATGAACGTGTATTATTAGATGAAAATGTACACATTATAGATGTATCCTACATCAAATATTGTCTACATAAAAAATAGGTGTAAAATATCATGGATATACGTTCCTATATTCCTATTCCTGTTCCTATGTATGTATGTATGTATGTGTATATATATATATATATTATATATTATAAAGATATTATATATTATATATATATATTATATATTATATATATATATTATATATTATATATATATATATTATATATTATATATATATTATATATTATATATATATATATATTATATATTATATATATATATATTATATATTATATATATATTATATATTATATATATATATATATATATATATATATATATATATATATGTGCATACATGTAATGGACATATACCAATCGTAAGTAAAATAAATGAATAAAATTACCTCCTACACCCATAACTATCGGTCCAGCGTAACTCAGATTGTTCAAGTGAAACTCACGTGACTCGTTTTTCACTTTTACCGTCAAATTACCTCTAACCTCTTCCGCCACCGATAATTGATCCGCGTAATAACCTGTTCGAGACAAATAATAGTCAATTAGAAACTTAATATATTATTATCTACAAACGATTCGAAGTAATACAACTTAAATCTATTTCGCATGTAACAAACATTTTCATTTCTACGCACATAAACGAGAATGCGTGTATTATCGATCGACTCGACTCGACTCGGCTCGACTCGTCACGGTCCCGGCCGTACGTATGTACGTTACGTTAATTAAATAATAATACCTACGTAGTTAGACCGATCAATAATATAATCGTATTATATCAAAATTTTAATCGGACATATAGACGGAGCCCAGTATTAGGAAATTTGGTGTCGATTTCCTGGCTCGATCGATTTTCGTTTTTCCGACTCATTACCCACCTATAGTCGCCATGCAAGCACCGAGAATCATTAACAGGAGACCGATGCCAAGAGCTTTGCAGGCATGCCACAAGCATCGCGTTGTCACCTTCCCTCTGACCACCTGTTCGACGTAATCTCATTTATTAAGGATTCATTGACCACGCGATTGGAAAAGGAAAGAGACGGGGAAACCGTACAATCTCTGAAATTCAATTTCCACTTTCCAATGCTATCTCAAGCCACTAAAATAGAAGATAAACAAATAGCTCTCTCTCTCTCTCTCTCTCTCTCTCTCTTTGTTTGAGTAACGCGTGTCAAGAGCTTGATGGTTAACATATTTGCACGGTAATACGACGCAACAATCGAATATTAGAATTAGAATTTAAATCTTTCCAAATCTCGTACTTCCAGTGGAAGCGTATCTTTCGAGATATTTCATATTTCTTTTTATTTTCCATAGGACGAAATTTTCACCTTAAAATCGTTTATTACACTTGGAACCATCGAAAACGTAAAACATAAACATAAAGTGTAGCTTTAACGATGCAATAGACGAAACTCTTTCTCGATTTTATCGACTCCATCGATAGAAACGTAACGTTTTCGTATTGCAAAGTACGTTTAACGAAGGAAAATATAGGAAACGAGCTGAGAGAGGGAGCGAGGGGGAGGAGGGAAAAAGGAAGAAAGAAGGATAGAAAGAAACGGATAAAAAAGTTGTAGTCGGAAAATTTCATTTCTATCGGACTCGTTAGACTCGTATACAATCTCAACGCATACGAAACAAAAGTTAAATCGATAAAATTCCTTTGAGAAATCTCCAAGCATTGCTTTCCGTTCTGGATTCGCGTATGAATTCATCGATGAGACCGAGAAGAAGACGGTTAAAAAGATACGAATGAAGACGATGACGTAAGGATAAAAATGTAATTCGAAAATTCTTCTTACGTACTATTGTACGTAATGGATTAAATTTGCATTAAAAAGAAAAGAATAAAAAAAAAAATAAAAAAAGAAGAAAAGAATTAAAGAAAAAGTATCAGAGAACGTTGCAAAGAACGATTAAAGTCGAAACCGTCGAGGCATAAATTTCAATGCGTGAAATGAGAATGTATGTACGTACAAACATACGTACACATATAGTCTTCATTTCATTCAAATTTATTCGCACGGACGACACTTGCTTGTCGCGCCTAAACAAACGACAAAACGTTAGAAAGGCATTGCCGTTGGAATAACTGAACAAGCGATATTACGTTTGTTCTCGCATACGGAAATGACAGAAGTAAGGGAGAGAGAGAAGGGGGAGGGGGGAGAAACGCGAGAAGAGAAATTGAATCGAGAAAGAGACAGAAGAAATTGATAAGAAAATAGGTAAAAGTTTGTCCTTTTCCGTCGCCTCTTTTTACCTCTTTTGACCACTTGGATCGAACCTTAACAGATTCTTAAATTTATTTAATAGTTGAAAAAAAGGAAAAAATAAAAAGAAGGCCCGACGAACCTGAACATTCCAGTGTGCCCCTGGGCCACAGGCTCTCCTCTGGGTCCCTTGCCAACGAATGCTTTCTTGAGGCATTCTGTTCTTTTTAAAATTGAAAACTTTATTATCTCATGGAGGACGTATCGTTCACGTTGAAGAAAAGAAAAGAGGATGGAAAAGTTCCTACGTATCTTGGGGATTTGAAAAATGTGTCAGAGAGATAGAAACATGATGGTACGCACCGGGGGAACGGCATTTCACGATATTCGATATCGTGTGACAGCTGAGAGCAATAGGATCAGCTGATGTTATTTTCTACGGATACGTGTACGTATACGTAGAAATATATGTATGTTTGTATGTACGTATATATATACATATATATGTATGTATGTATGTATGTATGTATGTATGTACGTACGTGCATCGACTGAAAGAGTTTAGAAATAATCACGAATATTATTTTTTACCTCTTTTTATTCTTTTATCGTCAAATTGTAATCGCGGTCAAACCTATCGCGAAATGATGAAATAATAAAATGATAATAAATGATGAAATGACGTTCGAAAACTGATCTAAATCTCTTTTCCCACGTGAACGTAGAAAATAATAATTGGAGGGTTCATCGAGAATGAATTAATAAAACAATACGTACATACGTGTTAAGATTGTTTTCATCGTTTCATAAAACACAGAAAACATTCCATCCTCTAATCTCTCTCTCTCTCTCTCTCTCTCTCTCTCTCTCTCTCTCTCTCTCTCTCTCTCTCTTTCAAGATACTTGTGGGTATCCAAGTAAAAGCAAAAAAAAAGAAAAAGAAAAAAGCAAGAACATTTCAAAGACGTACTCTCTCTCTCTCTCTTTCTCTCTCTCTCTCTCTCTCTCTCTCTCTCTCTCTCTCTCTCTCTCTCTCTCTCTCTCTCTCTCTCTCTCTCTCTCTCTCTCTTTGATAGATTGACGTTCAAACTTACATTCCTACTTTCTTTGTCGTCGATTCTTCACTTCGTCATGGCATTTTCTTATCATCGATTATATATCCCCGAAGAATAGTTGTAACGCGCACACTTTAAAAGCGAAGGCCTTATCGAGGAAAAACGAGGTGGTCCATCGTAACAACGGAGTCAGTCTCGCGTACTCTCGAGTTTCTTTCCTCCCCATCGCCGCCCGCCCGTTCGTCCTAATTTTAATAACGATTTTTATTACAACACCAAGACATATTAATCGTTCCAAAATGAAAATCGTTCTGACGATACCCCACGGCGAAGATCGTGGGAGATAAAAATTAGGGAAAAAAAAAAGAAAACAAAACAAAAAAATTATAACAACAGCGATCTGGCATAGGAAAAAAAAGAAGAAAAATAATCGATTGCATTCAGGGACTAAAGATCACCACCACCCATTAGAGCAGAAAATGATGTTAATCGAATATGGAGGGGAAAGTGGGGGGGACGGTGGGGCAGGGGGCCGTGGCGGGGGAGTGGAAAGAGAGCGAAGAAAAAAGTATCAAAAAAATGTCGGTCTACTCGATAAAATTTCAATCGTAAGCCACCGCGGTATCTCGAAGATAAGTCACAAGAAGAGTCCGTGTGAAAGAAAGGGGCGATGAAGTGGATAATGACTCTTTGAAAGAACCTACCGGAATCGAAACGCTCTCGTCCGACTACGAGGAGTACAAAGGCAACGATAAAATTAGAAAATTTTCCTCTCACCGTCGTTCCCTCGAATTTCTTTCGGGAACGTATCCTCTCACTCTGGAACTTATTCGATTCGCTCGATCTAAGCAATACCGATCGTGGTCTACTCCGCTAAAGAAATGATAATCGATAAGCATATACATACATACATACATACATACGTTTAGAGAATATATATCGATAAACATATGTAGGTATCTATGTAGTTGTATGTATATACACTACAGAACTATTGTTCGACGATGCTTTTATTCTGGTCCTTCCTATTCCGTTTCGTCTGACCCGTTTTAGGTCTTCCGTACCAGATTCCGCGCATCGAATCATAATCATTTCCAACTAGAATGTTCCCTAACCGACGGCAACCCTTTGTACAGTTCGATATAAACGGTTATATATTCGTCGGGGGTTGATCATCTCGATCGAGGATGTGTAAAAGAATGAAAAAGAACGAAAGGGAACAAAAAAAGAAGAAGAAGAAGAAACGAGAGATCAATTATTATTTCCTTTTGGATGAGAATCGATAAAGATGAAATCGGATCAGATCAGATGAAACATATTTACGACGACGGGACGCCAACGAAAAAGAAAAAAGATAAAAATTAAAAAAATAAATAAAAAAGAGAAACAAAATTTCATCGGTGTTTCCAATCGTGCGAAACAAATTGTTCATCGTGAAAGACGTATGTATATATCCCCGCGATTACGATTTAGAATAGGACATATTCGCAATATCGATGGTTTACTACTATGCCATGCTTCTAATATATATATCACCAACAAGTGTAAATACGTCCCTACTATAAGCGGCCAGGCTCGAAATTCTCTCACGTGTTCTCTCAAGTTCACGAAAAGTCCTTAGGTAGTCAATCAACAACGTTTATACCGATTCTTCCGATCAACCGAGCTCGATATTTCAATAACGCGATATTAACGAACGTGACAAAATAAAATAGAACGAAAAGGGCCGTGTACGGTGTTCTTTCCTAAAAGATAAAACAATGGAAATAATGTGAAATAATTCGAAAGCCAGGAGAAACGAGTGAAACGTGAAGTTATACACGAATATTGGCACGACAAATGAGAGAAAATAAAATAATGTCACGAGAAATGTTAAGGGAGCGTGTGTGTGAGTGCGTATGTGTGTGTGTGTGTGAGAGAGAGAGAGAGAGAGAGATAGAGATGAACAAAGGAAGAGTTCACTCACGGATAAAAAAAGTTGCAGAAATTGATGAACAATAAAGGTGCATATCCTGTAGTTCACGATCGACCGGCGAGTGGCACGAATGTGTATAGCCACGGATTAACTTGATTTTTCACGTTCCCGGGTGTTTCGCGCGTGTTTCCATCTCTCTCTCCTTTCTCTCCTCTCTCTCTCTCTCTCTCTCTCTCTCTCCCTATCTCTCTCCCTATCTCTCTCTATTTCTATTTCTCAAGAAGAAACGCTAGGATATTATCGCGATAAGCATGCTCTTCTGCGAGTGGTAACCGCGTGATAAAGCGCGCAAGGAAAAGGGTGAAACAGGAGACTTCGAAAAGGCGCGTCGGCCGACTAAAAATCACTGTCGAAGGAAGAAGAGAGGATCAGAAGGAAGGCTAAAAAGGTGAGAGTGGGATAGACGTATCCGAGGGAGTGCCTCTCCCAGCATCACCTGTTGGTTCGTATCCCGGTCGTGACTCGTACGTATACGGGTCGAGGGATACGGCCACGGGCCTGGACCATCCAGGGGGAGAGAGAAAGAGAAAAAGAAGAGAGAGAGAGAAAGAGAGAGAGAACCGCGAGTACACTTCATGCGCATACGCAAGCGCAGATCAATGTGTTATATATCGCGCGCGCTTTTCTATAGAGATCCTCCTCCTCCACCTCCTCTCTCTCTCTCTCTCTCTCGTTTTCTTATCGATGGTGGTCGATTCTTCATACAACCAACAGCCACCGGAAACCACCGTACCAGTTTGAAAATCTTTCGTTAAAAAACTTGCAAATTTCTATTTCGAAAACGAGAAAGGAACTTTCGAAGCATGTACCGTCGAATTAGTTTTGAAAAAAGAAATTTGCCTGTATCGTACGCATATGTATGTATGTATGTAGTGTGTGTGTGTGTGTGTGTGTGTGTGTGTGTGTGTGTGTGTGTGTGTGGTGTGTGTGTGTGTGTAGTAAAAAAAGAAAAAGGAGAAATCGATCGTTTCTGTTTTCGTACGAATCTCTTTTAAATTCGTGTTGTTTGAAAACGCATCGTCTTGATTGTTGCGATCGACAGAGCGTACCGATCAACTCGATGCAGCGATTTTTTAATTGCCTGGATAAATTATTTCTCGCGATTGTGCCTTTTTCGTCTCTTGCTTGAATCTTCGATACCACCTCTCTCTCTCTCTCTCTCTCTCTCTCTCTCTCTCTCTCTCTCTCTCTCTCGTTATAATACCCTTTGTATCACAAGTTATACTACAGTCGCTGAGATTCCTGGTGTTTATCGTTACGAGTTTAGATTGATGGATTAATGAAAAGACAGTTTCCTTTTTCTTCCTTAATTTTTCTTTTTAACTTAAGAAAAAATGTAAACAATGGATGATCGACATCAGATACAAGCAGTCTTTTTAATGTACAAAAAAATCTCAAACGACGTCGGCTTCCCATGAATCTTTGGAAACATTCGACAATTTCATTAAATGTTGATAAAAATACCTTAATAAATGTACAAAGGATTTTCATAAAATTATTCAGTTTTATATGATCCTTCGTCCATAGTACTGAATAAATGGCAACTAAAACTAAAGAAAAAAATAAAATATAAAAGGAAAATGTTTAAATACGACAATAATACAAATGATATCTATTATTTTCATTGTAACTTGACTCGCCATTTTGCCATGATATTTTTCTATTTAACTATGTGATAATTAATTGTAACGTAGAACTTTGGTCTCCTTTTTAAAACTATTACTCAAAAGAGCAATATGATTAAAATTTTGATGCAATTTAGGAACATATTTCTCTTCCAACTTATCGTATATTTCTTTTTTTTTAGATATTTGTGCATCTTCAGACAAACTTCCAATGTATGAATTATTTTTTTTGCAATATTCCAGTAATAATTTCCAATTATTATCGGTCTCTAAGACTAATGGATTCCCTATTACGATAAGTAGACATTTTGCTCTAGTTATAGCAACATTGAATCTCTGAAAAATATATATTTTATTTTATTTTTCTATTCATCATATGTATCTTCAAATATCTGTTATATAGAATAATTTTAAATACTTTTTCGTCAGATAAAAATCCGATATGTCGTATTCCATCGTGCACAAATAGACGAGAGCGTACAGTAGTTAAAATAATTATTTCTTTTTCACGTCCTTGAAACGTTTCTACGGTGCCAACAGTTATATCCTTCCAATTTCTTTTTTCTAACTCAACATTTATTTTTATTTGTTGTTGCTTGAACGGTGCTACAATGCCTATATGATTTTGCTTAATTTTTAAATTTCCAAACTTCTCGCTCAATAATAAATTTAAATAATTCATTATAATAGATACTTCTTTGAGATTATAAACACTATAAATCAAATATTTTTACTTGTAACAAATACTTGAATAGGAAAAACGATTCTACAAAATATTACAATATACATTCTTACCTGTACGAATTTTCTCCTCTCTGTTCTTTACCATCAGATGCATGAAATATTAAAGGAAATTTCTTATTCGGTAATTTTGACCATCCTATTGCCGCATTAATTTCTGCACCTCCGCAAGCAATTAATTCATTATTATAAAACTTTTCGTTAGGCACGTGTAATATACAACCGTGACTTCGAAAATTTCGTATTAATTTCGTAATATAATGTGGATTATATTTGTTTCTTTCATCTCGTTTATATACAGAACAGTTCATTAATCTCTCTAACATTGATTTACCTATGATTAAATTATGACCATGTCAAGTTTAATATTAATCCAGAAAAAGGTCAATTATGGAGAAATAAAAAAGTATATGACCCAATATTACCTAACAAGGGTTGTGCTACTTTTGATCGAATAGAAGGTCCCAGTTGGCAGGGATCGCCTGCAATAACAACTTGTGCTTGCAATGAACCTTTGTTTTCGTCATCTTTCATACATGCTAACAAAAACGGTATTAGTGTTTCTGGTTCCACAGCTTGACTTGCTTCATCAATGATTACAAAAGAAAAGTGACTTTCCTTTATATTTGCTGCCAAAAGCCTACAAAAATATTTTCTATTTAGAACATAATTATCTCACGAGGTCATGATGTTGACCTTTTTTTTTTTAATAGAAATATTATATAATGTATCAAGATGATCTACATACCTGGTACATGAAACTAGCGTAGTGAGAATAATTTTTTTAAGTAATAAAATTTCCTTGGGTAAAAAGACATTTATATTCTCTACAAAATTAGCGCAAGGATAGATAATAGGGTCTACGTCGCATCTATAAAATGAGATTAGCATGTGTAAATAAATATACATATTGCAAATGATATAATCCAATAACATATTCTAATATTTTATCATTTTGTTATTTTACTTTTTTTTGGAACGTGAATACATCCTATGTAATTCATTTGGAGGTATATATTTTAATAATCTTTTTGTAATTTCATCTACAGCTGCATTAGATGAAGCACAAACCAATATGCTTTTTGACGAACCTTGCTGCCATATCTGGGTCCCGCAACAAAATTGTGTGCACAAAATAAGAGATAATTATTGATAAAAATAATTTATTATAATAATAATTTTCATCGTAAATACCTGACAAATTAATTCAACTAATGTAGCAGTCTTTCCAGTGCCAGGTGGTCCATATAATATATATGGTGCAGGATAAGCGGTCATACTTAAAATATTTATCACTGCTTGTTTTTGTTCATCATTTTCCTTCACAGACTTATTCAACCAATTTAAATTTCTGCAGAAGCATAAATATTTACAATAGAATTGTAAGAAAATATAACACCATGATAAATAACTTACGATTTCAAATGTATCGTATTTTTTCTGATCGTTGGATACATTAATGATGTAAGATTATAGTTATTAACTAAATACAATGCATAATGACAACATTTCATAGACCAATTTGAATATATAAAGTTTACATCGTATTTCTTATCCTTATTATAGTTACATAAAAATCTGTAATGTAATTAAGTATGTAATTAAAATAAAACTTTGGAACATATACAGCAGATAAATGATTATGATTATACAAATATACAAAAATTTTCATTGTTTTACTTACTTCTTAGGAACAACAACGTTTACACTTTTGTTAAAAATTTGTATAATTTGAGCATTATATGTGCAACTGTCCTGGTCGCTTTCTTTTAATATAATCTTATCTTCCATTTTTATAAAAGGATCATCAATATTTAAAGTGGGTACAGATATAGTAAATTTATCATTAAAGGATCTTTGTATTGTGTGACATTTTAAATTGTGTTTTTTCATTTCAATAGATTTTGCAAATTCTTCCATGTATAATAAAATTTTAAATAGAAACAAATAGTTCTCTTCATGTATGTTATTAATTTTTTCAAGACTCTCAATGCATTTTATATAATCTTCAATCATCAGATTGTCATTATTATTGGTAATCTTAAAATTATATTTCAAAGCTCTTGTTAAATCTTTCGGACAAGAGAGTGAAAGAAATTTTAAATTTGGTAATTGACCAACAGTGGTACAATTTCTAATGATAAAAATTTTAATCAATTAAATTAATCAACATCAAACTGTAATGTGTAAATTTAATATAATTTTACTTACATACTCTTATCTTTACCGCCCATCTTCAAGTTCTTAACGATTTGGTTTCTAGCTCTAAATTTCAAAAGTTTTTATTTAGTATTAAATAATCAAAGACGTATGTAGTATGTATGTAATTCTATACATATTAAATTATATTAAGTTTTCTTATAGAAACACATAGAGAAAATGGATTGAAATATAAAAATAATGAATAAAATTAATAACCAACGTAATAACAAATAATTTCTTCTTTTTGCTATGAAATTATATATATCATAATATTTTAAATCATAATAATTTCGCAAATTAATAAACTTACTTAATGTCCTTCCTCGTACCTTTCCACAAACGAAATGGAAGATCACTTTCTAAGCACTTTCTCTTACTGATCACAGTGAAAATTTAACGGGATCTCGAATCCCTGACAATGAAAATAGGGATTTCCCATTACGTGCGCACAAGTTCAGCTTATCTGAAACAAAAAGATATTAGTCATTACAAGAATTCGCTTATAAGTTTCAATATATGTTTTTATTTGTGTGTTGGTTATGTGTATGTATGCGCGCATGTGATATATATAAACATATATATATATATATGTGTATATATATATAATATATTCGTTTTTCTTGATCTTGACCAGTCTTGAATAGCCTTACTAATCAGTCTTACCAATAACGCTGCCAATATAATTCGCTTTTAACATAGTACATTGGCATGAAGAAGTGCATTGATTATAAAGAACTGACAATCTTTATGTCGTGTGGTGTGTGTGTGTGTACATCATCATGCATGCATACATACATATATACATACATACATACATACATAAATACATCATACATATATACATCACATCATACATCATACATAATATATATATAACATCAATGGAAACTCCCATATTGTTGCATAAATCAATCTTATATAATACATCTTAACAAACTATATCACATTATTAATAATCTCTATTAAGAACAAGTTAACTTAGATTAAATAAGAATGACAAAAAGTAGTCGCAAAAATAAATATATAAACTATTTTACAGTGATATACGTCTATTTCGTTTTAATATAAATAAATGTTGTCCAATTTAGTAGGAAATTGTTCCTCAAACTGACGCAATTCAAATGAACACTGATTTCGTTCAAATTTCATGTCTATTTCATTATACATTATACTTTGTAAACTCAATACACTGCGTATTTTGCCAAAAGCTTCGACTTTGTTAAAGTGATCTTTTGCTTTAGATAACGCTTTTATGGCATTTAATATTATTTCCTTTCGTAACTTCGTCGAAGTTGAGGTAGCAGTACCAACTAAACATTTAGCATATAAAATAAGTGCTCTTCCTTGTTCGTAATATCCACCATGAGCTAAAGTATGCGTGATAGCTTCATCAACCAAGTTCATTGCTAATGACGGTAAACCCATGAGTAACTACAAACAAGAATACAATATATGCATATTTGCTTACGCCCATATCCTAAAAAATTACATTAAACTTGATATAATTACTTGTATATTCGCGAGATGCATTTTGATAAGAGCTTCGTAATAGGATAAGTGGTTATGAGTAGCTAACTCCAGTGCTTTGTTAAGAATCACTAAGGAATTGATTCCCACGGTTTCGTTTCCCGACATGAAAGATATACACATTATTTGACTCAGAAGAATCATAGCACGCACTCGATTTTCTGGCGTTATATTGAAGATCTTTTCAATATTGTCGATTAGATGCAAAGTATTTGGATAGTCCCCTTTGGCTAAAGAAACTTCTGCTTGCCTGAAATATCAAGAGATCAGCAATAGTTTTATAATATAAAATAATCTTCTATTATTATCATATATTAAAAAAACATTGCATGTACGTTACCTAAATTTAGATTCCAATGGATCTAAACTAGATATACGAGAAGCTATTGCATCAGCTTCACTCCACTTTTCGCGTCTCATCATTTTTGTAAATTCATATAATTGTTCGCACAACATCCACATCTGTAAATATTTTTATAGACATATTTCATCATAGAATATTTGAACATAAATTACTCTGATACAACTAAACTAGATTATTTTTAAACCTTATTTGATGGATGATTGGGGAATCTTTCTTTTGCATGAGCTAATACAATGTCAACAAGATCATATTCGCCAAACTCTACTAATATATTTGCAACATTTACAACTGCTTGACAAGTTGAAGTTCCATTGAATATATTTTGCTTTTTATTTCCTGAATTATGTAAAAGAAGGAGTTGTGCACAAACTGACGAAAGTTCCATCTTTCCATAATATGCCCAGAGTGCTGATTTTTCGGAATAAGTCAGTGACATTAGATCGATCATAGAATGTTGACAATTCAACACATCTGATTTCATCAATGTCTAGAACAAATATGTTAACACTGAATGTAAAAAATATTTTTAATTTGACTTTCAGTTATATATACCTCAAAAATTTGCGAAGGAGGCTTAGATTCTAAAGCAGAATAATGGGAAAGAGCAATGAGTCCTAGACCCGTAGTATATGTAATTCCTAACATACTTGCTTTCCCAAGAGATCTTTCTATAAGAGGACCTCTGAAAAATTAATAAACCTGATAAAAGGAAATGCATGCTAAGAATTACAAGCTATAAACATTAAAAATATACTTTTTTTCGTTAGTAAGATAATACATCCAAGCATGAGCCAGCTGCAAACAGACATTGTCTCCTGCTTCTTGTGCCATCATAATAGCTTCTCTTAAAGCTTCCTCGGCCACTTTCCTTCATAAGAAATACTTATTGATCATTGTACTCTAAATAAGGATATTATAAAAAACATACTTATGATTAAAATGAGCATGGAGTACTGCAAGATTTAAAGCTGCATATCTCAGCGTCCTAGACTTATCTTCTGGCGTAGAACGACTTTCTGATGGTGCTAATCTGTCGAAACAATGATAAAGGCTATCTATTGCGCTGCAGTATTCGTTTATGCGTAAGCAATTCAAATAGCTCAGATAATGCTGGAAAAAAATGAACATGTGCAAAAATAATAAATATTTAATAGAATAAATTTTTATACAAGAAAATACTTACAGCTTCCGCATAATAAGGACTAGAACGTAGAAGTTTTTTTATAAGAATTTGTAGATCAACTGGCGACATAGCCTTGTGTTCGTCCATTTTTAATGCATGCGCTTGCTGTGCTACAAGTAATTCTGCTTGCTTTCCACTCCATATAGTAGTACTTTTATTACTATCAATTTGAATATTTTATAAAATATTTGTCATTCATCGAATAATGCATAAGTCTAAAGGAAAACTTACTTATAAATATAAGGTTCATCCAATTTTAAACATGACGAGATATCAGTATTCTCAGGGCTTCTAGACTTTTTCTTAACATAATTCTTAAGATCTTCATATAGCAAAACCGCTTGATCGAATGGCAACTTTTCAAAAAATATAATTATCCTTCTTACATATAATCCAAGAACAGAATTTTTATTTAATAAAGGGACTGAAATAGCATGATCTTCTATTGTAGATTTCATTAATCTGCCAAGGCTATCAAATAAATCTAAGAATCCCTCAATGCCTTTGTCTATTAATGTATTTAATTGAAGTTCTAGCTCATGTCCAAATGAATAAATATTTTCACTGCTATACAACATATGTAATAAAGTATACATTTCCATATCAGGTGACTAGAAAAAAGAAAATAAAAAGGAAGAAAAGGAAGAAAGGGAAAAAGGAAAAAATTTGTAATGAGATAATCTATTTACATTTGTATTATTTACTATTCATTAATTGGTTAATGCTTACCTGAATCAACTTTACTGCTGCTAAACAAAAATCACGTCGCACCACAATAGCTAAAATATAATTGAAGATATTTTACAATAACATACATTCAAAGAAATATCTCATATATTAATTAAAATCTCTTATACGAATCACCTTTACGACTTTCATTACAATATTCTTTTATCAACATAACTATTGCAACTTTATACGGGGTTAAGTTTTCTTTCTGAACCCTTTTTACATTTCCGTCAATGTTTACTAATTCTTTCGACATTATTAATGTTTTCTATGATTTATTTAATTTACAAGTCAATTTATTTACACAATATAAGAACTTTTTAAAAAGACCACCAGAGATCAACCATAACGTTACAAATATTAATATTCAGTCCAATTCAGCTCAGTGCAGGCGTAACTGCTCTTGCGCGCCCTATCGCGGCGAATACATTTACTAAACAAATATGGCGGCGAATACATTTACTAAATAAATATGGCGGCAATTTTGTTTCACAAATATATTGTACTATACCATACCAGCTCAAAAACAAGAATGGCGGCAATTTTGTATCACAAACATACTATACTATACCATTACTACCTCAAAAACTACCTAAATCGAAGGTCTTACGTATGCATTAAATTTCAAGATTGATTATCGAACGAAACAATATTAAAATTATATTGTTGACATTATGATTGGAATTTAGAAGCGCTAAAACAATTAATAACACAATAAAACAGAACGTTATCCATTTTTTTTAGAATAACATTTATTCATCTTGTACAACAGTAGTTTTCTCAGATACATAAAGTCCATCCAAAAACTTTCTTATATCTTTGTTTTTTACAGTTGTTGACTGCTGGATGAGTGCAGCTGAAAAAAAAATGTGATTAGATATTTTTTTATTATATTTTCTCAACTATGTATCAAAATTTTATTAAGTATTGCAGCATTTATTATATACCGGATCGTGAAACATCTTCTAACGAGTTGCCTTCTATTATTAACTCATCCTTTTGTTTGGCAGAATTTATAACCGTTACACCAGCAGCCATTTTAACCCGTCTTATGTACTTCTCACCCAAAAAGTTACGAATTTCAATAACTGTGTTATTCTCAGTTGTTACACAGTTGATGGGAAAATGAGCGTATACAGCACGCATCTTGTATTGATATCCCTTTGTCACTCCTTTTAACATATTTTCTATATGAGAGCAGACAGTACGAACTGCAGCTAATTCTTTCTTTGTACCAAACCATTTTTCTACTTTCAGTAACCTTGGATTAATCATCTGTAATTTTTCATAAAGAGAAAAAAGAAAATATAATAACGTCGTATATATATATGAAATTATTTAGTCAGTTTTTATCATCCCTATCAGAATAAAGTTATCATTTATAAGAAATGAAGGGGAATCCAAATATATCTCATCATAAAGAAAAGCATTTCTTATCAATTAATATTCCTTATAAATACGGAATATATGTTTTGCGTTATTTATAATTTTCTTCCTCAAATATACTCTGAATAAATTATATTTACACGTATATCAAGTGCTAGATGTTTGAAAGAACGTTTTAGAACACCTCTTGGTCCTTTGACAGTCACCAAACGTGACTTAACTGTTACTGTCAATCCCTCAGGGATTTTGACCGTCTGATTAGTTACTATCTGCTTCATTCTGTAATACAAAAGAAATAAAATTAGTTGTGTGCTAACATCCTTTTCATAAATATGCAACGAGCACTAAAAACTTATCGTATAGAATCAAAGCAAATCGTTAGCAGAGGTTAATTTAAGAGTTTATGGCTGTGTCACACACACTCACACGCGCGCGCACGTATCTATGTATATTTATGGATTAATTATTTAAACAGAGAATATAGCACATATGACATTTGGGTGCAATTTGAAACAATACCGGTTCTGTTAAAATGTCAATAAAATTATCATATTTTGACGTAAATAACCAACTGTTAGATTCACTTATACGAGAAATTAATGGAACTCATATGTCAACGTCTATGAACTTATACGCATCCTTAAAATGCATGATATAAAAAGGAACTGTCAAATATAAGAGAATCACAGATATAACACGTGATAAACTAGAAACGATGCTCAAAGGAATCGCATAGAGTAATACATACTTAGGTTATAAACGTTTATTATAAAAATAATAATATATATATATTTATCTTGAAGAAATATATGCCGTTTCGGAAGTATGTTAAACAAATATGTAAAGTATTATTAACGATAGATCATAGTGCTCGATGCATGGTCGAATTATGGCAGATTTCCTAAGGTATTCGAATTTCGTTACCTCGCACACCACAATGTACAACCGGAAAAGAGCTCCGAATCGATCTCTCTTCCTCTGTGTGGCCGCCACACGTTTCGTTCGTGATTTCAATATGTATCGATATAGTCTTTAACGATTCATGAAATATCGAAATATCGAAATATCGAAAATATCGAGTTGTATTATCGTTCGTTAAATAGTATATTCTTTAATAAAAAGACATATTGAACTAATTAAATATCTCCTAATTATTCAACTTCCACATCTTCAGTAATTCAAAAGTTTCCTACCTCAAATCTCTATGACCTTCTAGCCTCTTCCAGGGATGAGTCCCAAGAGGGCGCCAATAACGATACTATCCAAATTCAAACCCATAACTTTAAACCTTTGACCTTCAGAAAACTACCCCCAATTTACGTTCACGTAAAATTCGACAAGTTCTCCACCCCCTCTACAATTCTTAGAAGGGACTACGGTGACGAGACTCAAATTAAGTACTTAGGTGACAAAACTAAGATAAATTTCGACAATGTAAAACACTACAAAAATTTCAGGGAACAACTACTTAGGTGTAATACGCAGTTTCACACGTATTCTATTGACCAGGATAAGATTCTGTCAGCAGTCTTGAAGGGACTTCCTAGATTTGACACACAAGAAATCATACAGGAGCTTGAAGATAAAGGTATCAAGGCAATCTCTTGTACAGAGATTTAAAGGGACTATCTATCCAAGTATCCCATTTATAAAATTACCTTCCTAGCGGAAGTTACTGTGCAGAATGTTAGGAAATCTCTTCTTTCTTCCTAGTTAGAGTTTTTAGTAAGATTTTATCTTAAAAATATAAATTATTTGTATCTAACAGCTGCAGCACCTACATACTATGTAATATGTAAACATAAATTGATCATTATGGTATATAAAGGTGAATAATTAAATAATTCTGAATAATAGATTTCATGTCCTATTCATTTAAGTATATTTTCCGTTGATTTTTATATGTACATATATTACATTCCTTTTTCGTATCAAAATATTTGTTATAACAAATATTTTTCACTATTATAATTACAATAATCATAGATAATTAAACGTATGATTAGATGAAATTCAAAAATATCACCTGTATTAATATTACTTGTAGTTTCATCAATACACACACACACACACACACACTAAATGAAATACGTTTAGTGCGTGTAATTCTGTAAATACTTTCGACATGGTTCGAAATACCGATGACGATATCAACAAATGATTCGTATACAAAAAATAATCTGACAATTGTATAGAGTGTTATCTCTAGTCGGACTTTTGTTTTCCCTATAGCGACAAAGTTATTGAAATTATTAGCAGAATATTACAGTTATTCCCAGTCATCGTTATTAATATCCGTAACAATATCCGTATTTTCTTTGGTTATGTCGTCTTCTTCAAGTACTTTTTTACTCGTTACTTTCATTTCCCTCTGATTCTTTACTTGATTTCTTTGCAGATATTGTATCCTCCGCTTTTTCTTCTTTCGTTTCTTTCATCTGTAAATCAAAATCACTTTCTTCTTCGCTACTTATCTCATCTTCAATTGATCTCTTTCTTTTTGGTTTCCTTAAACTTGGTAAATTGTATTCACTAATGTCGTTATTTTTCGTTAAATGTTTAAGTTTTTGCGCTTGATGAATCATAATCCAGGAATTATAAAATTTCGCTAAAGCTGCACCCTGAATTTTCATTCTATTTTCCCAATTTTCGATCCCCATCATATTCTTCAAATCGAATACCTCCTTAACTCTTTCATTTTCAATATGTTTTGAATTTTCTTCTATTTTTTCTAACAATTGCTTTACTTTTTTTACAATAATTTGCTATGTGACAGTTTTTCAAAAATACTTTCAACTTTAATTAAAATTTCTTATAAATTTGACAACATATTACGTATTGGGTGTATTGAAGATAATAGAATAAGGTACTACACTCACTTGTTCAAGGAACATATAAATCGGGAAAAGATATCAAGTGACTGTCCTTCGCTGCATTTTTTAATATCAATCGGTAGATAGCATCGATTATACTATCTTTGAAACCATTCCCTTTGCAACTGCGATTTAGACATTCTTAATATACAAATTAAAGATATTTCATTGATACAGCTTTATGCTTTTCATTAAAATTATAAGATAATAATATCTGAAACCGATATTATAATATATTTCTTGAAATATTTAGAACCGTAGATATTTTTTTTATATATATATTAATTAATAACCATACCTCAAATAGAAATGATAAAATGGGTATAAAGGTATTTGTTTCCTTAGAAATGTTAGTCAACATTAGCAAACAGTGGACACGTAAATGATAATATTGTTGAGTTGATATTACTTTAATTGTTCCAATGATAATCTGCAAGAACACAATTAATAATTACCATCTATTTAACTAAATAATTTATGTGCAACAAATACGATCACATACATACCTGTACTAAAGGATATAACAAAAAGTGTAACATCGATTGCTTCTTTGATAGTGTTATTAAATTAGACTAAAAGAGTAATGAATTTATATACTGCCAATTGTATACTGCTTGAAAATTTTCCTATAAAATCAAATAATGTTATTAGGTTAAATAATTGATAATATTTGAAATTATATATATATTATAATTACCTTTTTCTTCAAAGTTATTGCATTCCTTAAATGAATAGCAAGTTGTCTGATATATAAAAAGGCATGACTGAAAGCAATATCAGAATCTAATAGATCAATTTCTGTTAAAGT
Organism: Dolichovespula media; assembly: GCA_911387685.1. Lineage (NCBI taxonomy): Eukaryota > Metazoa > Arthropoda > Insecta > Hymenoptera > Vespidae > Dolichovespula > Dolichovespula media. Next base: position 3,615,317 of record OU426872.1, read on the forward strand.
GTGCCTCACAAAATTTATCCCTGGCAAAGTGTTCGGCGATACGAATTTAATATTTTCTACGTACTTGATGTACATTGATTAAAGGACATAATTAAAATTTAGTTATTTTCACGATTGTTAAGGCCATTGTAACATAAACAGAAAAATATAACTTTACCTTTAATAATATTTAAAGTATAGATTCCTTATGATTAGTTGCAATACATAATATACATAAGAATGCGACAACTCGGACAGTTTCTTCATCGATTGACCAAAATTTTAGCAATACTCTCAATAATGGTTTCCTTAATGAGAAAAATGATTGAGTATATGATAACATTTCATGTAAATGTTTCAAAAGTATTGTTTGGATGTTAGCTGATGTAACATTTTGTAAAATCTATTAAAAATATTGTTATTTTAATACAAACATTGTTGTACAATTATTTATGTTATAAATATTATAATGATACCAACCATAATTAAATCAGTCAAATATGATTTTAATGAACCTTTCACTTTGATAAATCTTTTGCATTTATGTGCTGCAAAATGTGTATTAGTACCCAATTTTAAAAAACTTTGGAATGCATTAGGTAAATGCAATATATATAATTAAATGACTCCATTAAATACTGAAATTGTAATTATTATTATTAAGGTGCATTTACTAATAATTAGAAGCACATTAATTAGATATATTTCTTGATAAAACTTACTTGCGCTTCCTTCTACTATAAATTTTGTAGAATTTTCATCTTACGTTTCCGATATGGTATGCAATGCAGCATGGAAAGCTTCGACTGGTATTTTAATAGACTTGGATGTTCTAATCAAATAAAATTGTAAATAAACTTTATAATATATTGATAATACATAATTATTTTAATAATTAAAAATATATGAAAATATTACGTGTCATTTTGAATATCATTCTGCCAAACTTTTAGTAATTGTAGAGTAACTTTTATTTGACCACCAGATGATATACCATTAGTATCTTCAGGTTCAAAATCACTTTCATCATTAGAAACCTATGATTTTATAATGAATAAAATATAAAAGTATATTATTAAAACATTCATATTTTCTATTGTTATTTTAAACATATACAATATTTCTATACCTCTAATTTATCATTAGGTTTATGATACAATTCGGATTCATCTGCATCAAATTCATTATCGCTTTCGTTACCTATATCGGATAAATTGAAATCCAATAGATTTTTATCATCTTTTTTTAAATAAGAATAAAATTCTGGATCCGTTTCTTTTAATTTCATTAATGATTTCTTGTGTTCTTGCGGATTCATATCGTTATCACTACTTTCCATATCATCGACTTTTTTAACTTTTTTATTGCCTAATTATTAAAAACGTGTAATTTAGAATCATATATATATATATATATATATATATATATATACATATATATATATATAACATATAAAATAATATCTACATATATAAGATAATATATAAACACCTGTTTTTTTCATTCTGCCGATCGTCATTCTCCTTACTATCATCGTCTTCAAAATCTTATTAAAAATATTTATCCTTAAAAACTTTACTTTTAGATTTTTTTCTTTTTGGAACAGATATATTTGATTTTTTGATTCCTTTCTTCGTCATCTTTAGTTTCATTGTGTATAATTACAACTAAATACACAAATAATTAATTAATATGTTATTCGTTGATATTTTAAAATAATTAAAAAAAAAATAAGTATATCTAATAATTTGTTTTACCTAAATGATATATACACGTATTTACAATTTTCTTTAAATTATACGGTTTATCTTAGGAATATAAATTATTCGCACTTAACAGCTACAACACCACGTGGTTAATGCATCGGTTAACCCATCAACGAATTGCACTGAATAACCATTAGTTTTTGTTATTTTTGAACTGCGTTAAACCTTTGTCTATCTATTATAATGGTGATAAGAATTGGCTACACGATTTCCACCAATCGAAAAATCATTTTATCTATGGACGTGTTTGCAATTTATGCTTGGTTATAGTTTGATGAGTTTCGTGTCTAGATGTCGCTGCACTATAGTCATGTTTATAGGCGAAAGAATTCGATTTATAAATAGACTACTTGTATTAATAAGTATTATTCAAAACGATGACATTGTTTCATAATTAAATTAAAAGAAATTAGATTCTTACTATATAATATGTAAATACAAATTGATCGTTATGTTATGTAAAGGTGAATGTTGCGCACGACGCAACTACGACAGCGTTTGAAAGTAGGCGTCTCGCACCGTACCATTGATGAAGGTCGCTTCACACGGAGAAAACTGTTCTCCGTCTCTTGCTTCGCGTTAGAGATATAGCCTCGCTGAACAGGACAAAAAGGGCGGTGATATTATGCTAGTGTCGAAGGCTATTGGCCAATATCAATTGCCTAATGGATCCCGTTGGCTCTTGGTTGGATTTCGCTTAAGAAATAGCGCCGTTTGATATACCAAAAAAAAATGATTTATTAGAGTAAACTGTAATGTGTTTTCGACGATAGGTTTATGGTCTAATGTACAATGCGTTTAGATTTGAAGTTCGTAGTTAGAAATAATTCTTGGCTGACTATGACTACGATTCGATTGCTCCTTTTGGTTAAAGTTTATTAGCTGACTGATTGCTTGATACTAACTTCCCGGCGCTTCTCCAAATATTAAAATAAGTTAGCATATTAGGAGAAAGGAAAGGAAAAGCGATGTTGATTGGCTACGCAAGGACGAAGACATTCCTTCGAATTGTTCAAGTTTTAAAGAAGGTCTTTGTTGAAAAGATCGTGTAAATCATCGAACTAACGAACTTATATCTAAGTCGTAACCGGACGAGAAACAAATAGGCTATAAAAAACGAATGGGAAAAACAAACATTGAAGCAGGCATAGACAAAGTCGATAATTGAATTAGATGCCTCGTTTTTCTAAGAGTGGATAATTGCTATAAAGTCATAGCGTTTGGACGAACAAAAAGAGTGTAGAAAAAACGTATGTTGTTTGATTTTGCTTTTCGCGTGCTTCAACAGTGAATAATTAACACTAAAACAAACACCGGGGGGTCATTTGACCATTTGAATGATTCTTGTTATTTACGACTATATTCTTCGGAAAGCGCACTTCTGAAATTGTTTTACTCTTGTACGAATCACCTTTACGACTTTCATTATAATATTCTTTTATCAACCTAACAATTGCAACTTTATATGGAGTTAAATTTTCTTTCTGAACCCTTTTTACATTTCCGTCAATGTTTACTAATTCTTTCGACATTATTAATGTTTTCTATGATTTATTTAATTTACGAGTCAATTTATTTACACAATATAAGAATTTTTTAAAAAGACCACCAGAGATCAACCATAACGTTACAAATATTAATATTCAGTCCAATTCAGCTCAGTGCAGGCGTAACTGCTCTTGCGCGCCCTATCGCGGCGAATACATTTACTAAACAAATATGGCGGCGAATACATTTACTAAATAAATATGGCGGCAATTTTGTTTCACAAATATATTGTACTATACCATACCAGCTCAAAAACAAGAATGGCGGCAATTTTGTATCACAAACATACTATACTATACCATTACTACCTCAAAAACTACCTAAATCGAAGGTCTTACGTATGCATTAAATTTCAAGATTGATTATCGAACGAAACAATATTAAAATTATATTGTTGACATTATGATTGGAATTTAGAAGCGCTAAAACAATTAATAACACAATAAAACAGAACGTTATCCATTTTTTTTAGAATAACATTTATTCATCTTGTACAACAGTAGTTTTCTCAGATACATAAAGTCCATCCAAAAACTTTCTTATATCTTTGTTTTTTACAGTTGTTGACTGCTGGATGAGTGCAGCTGAAAAAAAAATGTGATTAGATATTTTTTTATTATATTTTCTCAACTATGTATCAAAATTTTATTAAGTATTGCAGCATTTATTATATACCGGATCGTGAAACATCTTCTAACGAGTTGCCTTCTATTATTAACTCATCCTTTTGTTTGGCAGAATTTATAACCGTTACACCAGCAGCCATTTTAACCCGTCTTATGTACTTCTCACCCAAAAAGTTACGAATTTCAATAACTGTGTTATTCTCAGTTGTTACACAGTTGATGGGAAAATGAGCGTATACAGCACGCATCTTGTATTGATATCCCTTTGTCACTCCTTTTAACATATTTTCTATATGAGAGCAGACAGTACGAACTGCAGCTAATTCTTTCTTTGTACCAAACCATTTTTCTACTTTCAGTAACCTTGGATTAATCATCTGTAATTTTTCATAAAGAGAAAAAAGAAAATATAATAACGTCGTATATATATATGAAATTATTTAGTCAGTTTTTATCATCCCTATCAGAATAAAGTTATCATTTATAAGAAATGAAGGGGAATCCAAATATATCTCATCATAAAGAAAAGCATTTCTTATCAATTAATATTCCTTATAAATACGGAATATATGTTTTGCGTTATTTATAATTTTCTTCCTCAAATATACTCTGAATAAATTATATTTACACGTATATCAAGTGCTAGATGTTTGAAAGAACGTTTTAGAACACCTCTTGGTCCTTTGACAGTCACCAAACGTGACTTAACTGTTACTGTCAATCCCTCAGGGATTTTGACCGTCTGATTAGTTACTATCTGCTTCATTCTGTAATACAAAAGAAATAAAATTAGTTGTGTGCTAACATCCTTTTCATAAATATGCAACGAGCACTAAAAACTTATCGTATAGAATCAAAGCAAATCGTTAGCAGAGGTTAATTTAAGAGTTTATGGCTGTGTCACACACACTCACACGCGCGCGCACGTATCTATGTATATTTATGGATTAATTATTTAAACAGAGAATATAGCACATATGACATTTGGGTGCAATTTGAAACAATACCGGTTCTGTTAAAATGTCAATAAAATTATCATATTTTGACGTAAATAACCAACTGTTAGATTCACTTATACGAGAAATTAATGGAACTCATATGTCAACGTCTATGAACTTATACGCATCCTTAAAATGCATGATATAAAAAGGAACTGTCAAATATAAGAGAATCACAGATATAACACGTGATAAACTAGAAACGATGCTCAAAGGAGTCGCATAGAGTAATACATACTTAGGTTATAAACGTTTATTATAAAAATAATAATATATATATATTTATCTTGAAGAAATATATGCCGTTTCGGAAGTATGTTAAACAAATATGTAAAGTATTATTAACGATAGATCATAGTGCTCGATGCATGGTCGAATTATGGCAGATTTCCTAAGGTATTCGAATTTCGTTACCTCGCACACCACAATGTACAACCGGAAAAGAGCTCCGAATCGATCTCTCTTCCTCTGTGTGGCCGCCACACGTTTCGTTCGTGATTTCAATATGTATCGATATAGTCTTTAACGATTCATGAAATATCGAAATATCGAAATATCGAAAATATCGAGTTGTATTATCGTTCGTTAAATAGTATATTCTTTAATAAAAAGACATATTGAACTAATTAAATATCTCCTAATTATTCTCGACGATTGTTTATTTTTTCTATCATTGTACTTGACAAAATACATTTTGTTTTCTTTCTTTTTTTTTGTTTTTTTTTTCTCTTTTTCATCAGTATTAATGGAATATATGAAATAATATGACCGATAAATTGATAAACAGTACATAGAATACGTCGGTATCGTAGATCTATGTATAAATGGGTAACAAATTACAAACTCTTGTATTTATCATCTGAAATTTTGACATTGCGTTTAAGAGTCATATACGCGATCTGTGTTTTCTGTCAGTTAGTGCTTTCTCTTTGTTATTAGCATTGGGCTTGTCCCATTTATCGGAAGTCTGATTAATTCCTTTCATTTTAATGATATCGAAACAATTAAATCTTGTACGAAATTCAATAGAGTCGGCTAACGGACGGGTAATAATCTTTTAAAAGAAACATGGTAAGTGAGCATGTCAAACTGTCATTTGCTACTTTGTTATTGAATGAGCTGTAGATCAAATATTGTTTATTTCTTTGTTGATCTATTATATTGTACAGGATGATGATGACCAGTTCCAACCAGGTTATGATGTTGATTCATTTCCAAAGGATTTTGGATATGCTCCTTTTGATGGAGAAGCTGAGGTGTCTACAGATCCTTTAGCAGGAGAACAAAAACCTAGGATACTTTTAATGGGTCTTAGGAGGTAAATGTATTTTGGAGTCTATTGGAATTCTCAATTATTACATATAATTAAGATTTTAATATCTCTTCGTGGTAATATATATTTCATTTTCTCTAATATATTTTAGAAGTGGAAAATCGTCTATACAAAAAGTGGTCTTTCATAAAATGTCACCAAATGAAACGTTATTCTTGGAAAGTACAAATAAAGTCATTAAAGATGATATAAGTAATTCTAGCTTCGTTCAGTTTCAAATTTGGGATTTCCCAGGACAAATTGATTTCTTTGATCCTACTTTTGATAGCGACGTGATATTTGGAGGTTGCGGCGCATTAGTCTTCGTAATTGATGCACAGGATGATTATATGGAAGCTCTCAATAAACTTCATTTGACGGTTACAAAAGCATATAAGGTCAATCAAGCAATTAAATTTGAAGTTTTCATTCATAAAGTTGATGGACTATCGGATGATTGTAAAATGGAAACGCAAAGGGACATACACACAAGGGCTAATGACGATTTAGCAGATTCTGGTAAATTCAATTATTATTACCCTGATACAAGCGTAAACAAAATTTATCGATTTTTACAAATTTATTTTAGGATGCGATCAGATACACTTAAGTTTTCATTTAACATCTATATATGATCATAGCATATTCGAAGCTTTTAGTAAAGTTGTTCAAAAGTTAATACCACAATTACCAACGTTGGAAAACTTATTAAATATTCTTATATCGGTATGTATAAGTTTATCATTATTATTATTTCGACATTATACCTATTTAACATAATAAGTTGAATAATATTACAGAACTCTGCAATTGAGAAAGCATTTCTGTTTGACGTTGTATCAAAAATTTATATCGCAACAGACAGTTCTCCTGTAGATATGCAAAGCTACGAACTTTGCTGCGATATGATAGACGTAGTTATCGATGTCTCTTGCATATATGGGTAAGTACTTTATTTAAGTACTTTTACGAATCTCCTTTATAACTGTTATATCATGTTTCTTTTCTTGCAGACTAAGAGAAGATTTAGAAGCAGCAGCATTCGATAATCAAAGTTCTAGTTTAATTAAATTAAATAATGGTACAATTTTATTTTTGCGCGAAGTAAATAAATTTTTAGCATTGGTTTGCATTTTGAGAGAGGATAATTTTGACAGGCAAGGTAAGAGACTTTTCAAATATTTTTAAATAATACAGAATGTTTATAAATGAAGATTATATTTGCATACTTATGAATTATGATGAAATTGCAGGTGTTATAGATTATAATTTCTTATGTTTCCGCAAAGCGATACAACAAGTATTTGAGTTGCGTAATAAAGCATTAGCTGCCACAAGTGTAAATGATCACTCTGCATCTCCTGTTAGCATTAATGAATCTTCAAACTTGGCAGTAGTATCGCAAAGTGGAATGATTGGACAAAATGGTGCTGTTACACTTACACAAAGTTAACTAGATCCCTTTCATTAAGAGCTTCATACATAAAACTAAAGTATAGATTTTTTAATTTTATTAATTCTATTTTAGTGATTTGCTATTGTATATTATGTATAATTTTATACAAACTGCAAAGAATATTCCACAATAATATTAGTTGAAATCGATTGTGTTTTTATTGAAATCTCATCTTCATATATTAAAATGTTATTACCATTTTATATTACGTCAGGTTTTAATAAGTATTGATACATTTTATTAAATTTGTAATAAGGTTAAACTTATGTATTCTGCTATATAGAGTGTTTTACCACTTATGTATATGTTATAATTCGAAATCTTCTAACTCATTGAGGACCCAAATTTCTATTACAGAAAATTCAAACCTTTATAACTTTCGGGACTCATGAAATTTGGATAAGCTGTTAAAGTAAAATTTAGTCCGCATTTTCGTATTTTCTATTCTTCTAACAGAGTTAAACTTTCTTTGTTTGGATATCACAAGAGACATATAAACAATTTATCTACATTTTCATACGATCAAGTTGAAAAAGCAACATTTCTATATAATGACTAGATATATTAGAAGATAACGATTTATGACATATATGATAAAACACTTCGTATCTATACACACACATTTGTATATGATAGATAATTATTCCCTGATGCAAATGTCATAATATTAATTATAAACATAACATATACATCATTATGTAAATTGTAAAATGTTACCATTATATCTCCGATATGTATAATACAAATGAATAATATTTAATTTACAAAATCACTTTATAAAATTTCGTTTAAATACCGATAATTGATTGGTCAAAATTTTAAAAGTGTCGAACTGATTGGTTCTATGAAATATCGAATTATCGCAATCGCATACAAAAGATACTTCATACTTATGATTCGAATTTTTATTTTTCCGACTCTATAATGTACTTATAAATATATTAAATATCGTAAAGGATAAACTATTTCTTAAAAACTAAAAGATAAGAAATACCTAACGCAAGTATATAAAAGCTAAGTTGGACAAGGTTTGATCATCGTTTATTTTTATCCAGCAAAAGGCTAAGACCAGTTCCATTAAAAGTATTAAATGTGTTATCGCTTTGTATATTATATTGTATTGACAAATGAATAGCTATATTTGTAATAAATGTTATTCTACGAGAAGTAAAAGAAAGAAACCATTTAGAATAACTCAATGCGGGCACATATTCTGTGACAATTGCTTAAACGAAGGTACTTATTTAAAACTTGTTACTGTAGAAATGAAGAATCTAATTATAATATAAGAAAGCAATATATTCCGATATGTCCTTCTTCAAAAGTTAAATACGCTTACTTTAATTATAAATATATATGTACATGTGTATATTAATTATGACTATTGTATTAATTATGAATGTAGGTATAAGACCTTGCCCAAGATGTAATAATGGGGAAATTGCATCGTTACAATTGAAAGAACCGTTATTACCTAAAGTAGCATCTTTGTTCATTCCTTTAAATGAAGCTATACAACCATTACCTGAAATAGCGAATTTCCAAAGAGCACAAACTAAAATTATTCTACGTCGTTTTTATCAAATTGTATATTTTACTATTTATAAAACCTTTACCTTCTTATTTCCATTCTTTGTCTTATTATTATATTTAACTTTTAAGGATAGAAAATACAATTTACTGAAGGAAGAATATCGTAAGCTAGCACAAAATATGCAAATAATAACTGAGAAGTATCGCAAACTTAAAGGAAATATGGAAGCAATTAATATGAAATTTGCATATCCTAACAATGTAATTTCTAATAATCCATCTACCTTTAATCATAAAGAAATGCTTATCGATACAAGAAGAATGCACATTGATAGGTAAATTTTAAATATATTTCATTGATTATTACACTTTTATGACTGAATAAAGATGAACCAATAAAAATTATTACTATATACGTATATCCGTTTAATTTTATAGTTTTACTCCAAATTCGAGATCATACAACAAGACTATAAGATTTACTCCATCAACGAATCAAAGCATATACGAGAAACTTCGTAAAGCTACAATTTCGTCAAATGTACCAACAATTCGTTATTATAATACGTGCTCAATCAATAATCACAAATGATTAATGAATGAAAAAAAAATGAATTATCTCTTAGTAGTAAATGTATCAAATATAAGTTAAGCTTTTTCTAATTGTAAACAAATAAATAGTTTCAGAATTATGCTTACTTAACCTATAATTATAAGGAAAAAAAATCAATGTAAAATATTAAATACATATTTGTCGAAATTATTTTATTCTTTATTAATTTATTTTATTATATAGAAATAAACAATAAACTGGGATTTATAATCCGAGTTTTTCGATCAAGTTGAAAAATTAATACGTAATTATACTTTGTACCGCTAGTACATAGAACATACGTATCATAATATTAATTCACGTTCAAAGGTCGAACTTCTTTTATAGTAACGATATGAATATATACCTTGTACGTTATATATGTTAAATTTTGTATTTTTTTTATCGTGTTGTTTATCATCCGTAATCATTTAACGAAGATTTTCTTGCGCTCTTACTTTCTTCAAGTTCTATTAAACTTTTAGTTCACTTCAATTTGGTTTGATTACTATAATAGTGCGCACTTGCCGTTTTCGTAATAATTATTATATTTCTTATACTTTCTGCATCATGATGAACACAGGGTATGTGTTTTTTTAAATATATTTTTCTAATAATTTTATTAAGTTCTATATAAGTACATAAACATATGGCTAAACACGAATATTATTTAATTTATTTTTTCTATATTTATTCTCTCACCTCCATCTCCCTTCACTCCTTTGTATTTATAATCTGTTATAAATAATTTTCGAATAATATCCTATATAAATGCAGGAAATTGGCAGGACTTACTATTTTTATAACGGGTGCATCTCGAGGTATTGGAAAGAGTATTGCTTTAAAGGCAGCAAGGGACGGAGCAAATATAGTAGTTGCTGCAAAAACAGCAGAACCTCATCCAAAATTACCAGGCACTGTTTACAGTGCAGTTGCAGAAAGTGATTATATAGCAATATTAATAATATATATTTATATATAAAACGCATCTAAATATTCTTACATGTATATTTCTCGCTTATGTGTAAATTAAAACTGTTATATATATTTAAAACGTTTAGTCGAAGAAGCAGGTGGTAAAGCCCTTCCTTGCATTGTCGATATCAGAGATGAAGGACAAGTGAAATCTGCTGTTGAAAATACAATTAATAAATTTGGTGGCATCGATATCGTTGTTAACAATGCAAGTGCTATATCTTTAACAGGTACTCTGGCCACAGACATGAAAAGATATGATCTTATGAATAATATTAATGCAAGGGGTACTTTTCTTGTGTAAGTAATTAATTCGCTATCTATATTAATACTTTACTATCTAATATTTAATTAATTTTTATATAATGCCTTTATAATGTAATAATGAGAATGAAATTAATACAGGTCGAAGTTATGTATACCTTATCTGAAAAAGAGCGCTAATCCTCATATAGTGAACATAAGTCCACCATTGAATATGAAACCAATTTGGTTCCAAAATCACCTGGCGTATACAATGGCCAAATATGGAATGTCCTTATGTGTACTTGGAATGGCAGAAGAGTTTAAACAAGATGGTATTGCTGTTAATGCTGTATGGCCAAAAACTGGTATGTTATAGAGATTAACAAATTATTTGTGCTATATTATTACTGGCAATATTTTTAAATAAAATAATAACTACTGCATTGTTATTAATATTCAGCTATTCATACTGCTGCAATTGAGATGCTAACAGGGCCGGATTCTAGAAATTACAGTCGTAAAGCTGAAATTGTGGCAGACGCCGTTTATGCTTTAATTTGTAAAGATAGTAGATCTGTCACTGGACAATTTTTAATCGACGAAGATATATTGAAAAAGGAAGGCATTACTGATTTTAAACATTACGCTTGCAATCCAGGTATTTATTATTTCTTATATTTTTTATCATATATTTTCTTTAAGAATAAAGAATTATTGAATAAATAAATTTTTACAGAAAATGCAGATAATTTGATGCTTGATTTTTTTTTGGATGATTATACTAATTCCAAATCCGATTTGAATACTATAAAGGATACAATTAAACAGCCATCTGAGAAATCTGGTGATTTTGGTAGTGGAAAAGTTGCAGAAATATTTTCTGCTATTAATGCTAACTTGAATGCAGAGCTTGTTAGCAAAACTAATGCTCTATATCAATTCAATGTGAAAGGTAATATTGCTATTTCATTACCACTTCGTTTGTAATATTTCTATTCTTCGAAATAATATTTAAACAATTATTTATATATTACGCAGGAGAAGAAGCTAGTACATGGTATTTAGATCTTAGAAATGGTAATGGTTCTACTGGGAAAGGTGAACCAAAAGATCCAGCAGATGCAACCCTTACAATGAATTCAGAACAATTCTTTGCAATGTTTTCTGGTAATAAAAATGTTTTTGATATAAATACTAATATTATTTTTTTATTTTATATTTAAATTTTGCATTCATTTGTTATTTTTAATTTAGGTAAACTAAAACCAACAACCGCATTTATGACAGGAAAGTTGAAGATTAATGGTAATCTTCAAAAAGCTATGAAATTGGAAAAATTAATGGTTAGTTTAAAAGCTAAACTTTAAGACTGACATCTTATTTAATTTTATAAAACTTCTTCAAAGTATTACGAATATACAAATTGGAATGCATCAATTGTTATATACTTTTTTAATATATACTGAAGTTTCAAAAAATTATATTCTTTGTTATATGAAAAGAGAGAGAGAAAGAGAGAAAGGTTTATATATATATATAAATATATACATGTGTGTGTATATATGTTAATTAAATTTTTATATATATTTTATATACTTTAGTAACACATTATACATATATTCCAAAAGTAAGAAATACAATACAATTATTTATTACCAATTAGCACAATCGCTAATTTCATAAATCCGAGTTTGATGAAGATTAACTTGTTAAATGGGAAGATTTTCGATCGATCTTATATAAATAAGTATAGATGAAGACAAAATGCTTTCTTAATAGAAATAAGAAATGCAAATGATTTATTTATTCTTTAGTCATATGAAGCGAGTTAAATCTTTGTGACGAGTTAATCCGACTTCTCCAATTATCAGGTTAATATGTTTCCAATGATTTTATATAATTATTTGAAACACGATTCTTTTATATTACGTACATTTTACTTTATTAATTAAACGAAGAATTCGTGTGTCTTGTAAAAAAGAAAATGCAAAACATATATCACATATCAGAGGATTACTTTAAAGTTTGTCTTAGGAACATTATAGGTTTCCTTTATTATTCGGTGTCATTACTTTCCTTTGAAGCATAATAGTGACTTTGCAGGTCTTTAAGATTACTTTCTAGAGTAGCTGCTATATCATATTTACCATCTGCTTTAGCTTGTATTATAAATGCCTTTAAATTACTCATTTGTTCAATGAATGGATCCATAGAAGAAGACATCATAGGAGTGTTATTAGATGGACTCCAACCTTCTTCCAAAATCATTTGATGCTTTAAAAATAGGCGTTTTATTACGAAAAAAATTAAACAAAATTTTATACCATTAAATATTATAAAAATCTTACTTGGCTTTCTTTTACAAGTGAATCACTTTCCAAACATCGCGTGTCCCTCTTATACTGTTCATTTGATTTCCATTTTTGTTTCTGTAATTTCTGTTCATAGTTAGCCTTACGTTCTATTCGTTTTTGACGTTCTTTTTGTAATGCGTCATATTCTTCTATTGAAGGCAACGATTGTATCGATAGTAACTGTTCTTTTAAAAATATCATTGCACTCGCCCTAACCATTTGATGCAATCTAAGTTCTTGTCCTTGTGGTGAATTTTCCACGTCTCTTGTACCAAGAACTAAAATTGTTTTACTAATTGTATCTATATTTTCGCCCAATTTTGCAATCTTAAGACGTAATGTTTGAGCATCTTGTAAGTTATAAGTAGACTCTCCTTCTCTAAGTAGAGATTATATTTTTAGACAATATTATTACATAGAAATATTGAGATAATAACTAATAAATAAATAGAATAAAATACCTCAAAGATTCGCTCATTTTATTATACATTGCCAGAATCTGTGTAGTTTCTTCCATGTGAGATTTCATTTTTTGATAAAATTGGCATACTATTGGTTTATGAAATTGTTTTTCTTTCTGCCTTTCTTTAGCATCGAGTACATTCATGCAATGTGTACAGATCTTAAAGTGCTGTTCTGTACTAGCAGAATCGTTGATTAAAGCTAAGACACTATTCAAGCTACCGCTTGATGGGGATCTTGTCAATTTTGTAAATCCCATATCTGCACTTAATACACGTTCTGAAAAATCTTTTACAGAGGATGTGTTAGAAACAACAGAATCATCCTGTATAGAAGCAGGGCTTGTCATTTTTCCTAGAAAATATTTTTTTTTTTATATCCAGCATCTGTAGTAAGAACTATACAATTAATTACTTTCAAATTGGCAAAATCACAATTTGATTTTGCTATTAATACCTACGAGCATCCAATAGTGACAAATGAAAAGTACAATTGTGACACATGATAGCTCCGCAAAGTCTACAATGGTGTTTTCTTCTAGCAACATGAAAGCTTTTAGCACAAGTAGGACACAAATTAACAACTGTTTCATCTATCCATGGCACTATACATTGCTCGTGTTCTGTTTTACAGTAATCAATTTTATGAATGCATTATTACATTGAATATCAAAAACATTAAATATGTTTTAAACATTATTTGCATACTTTTTCTTTTGACTGGATCAGATGGCAAATCATTTAATAGTTTAGTCAATCTTATTATTAATTTGTTTGTTTCTGATTTATAACGTTCTAATTTCTGGAATCTTATGTTTTTGAAATATATTGTGTGCGATTTAATTACACCTACAAATATATCATAATTAAAAATCAAGGTAGATAAAATAAATTCCAATATTATATATAATCACCTGCTTCTTGTTGTTCCCTATTGATTTCTAACTTTTGTTTTTCATTATTTGCTGTACAGGAAAAATCTTCTGGTATTTCATCTTGTTTTAAAATTTTCTTCTTAGCCTTGTCAAGTAAATCTAGAAAAAGGGACGTATTTAAAAGAAAGTGTTAAATCAGTTTATAATAATATCAATAGTGCGTGTATTATATATAAAGAAAAAAATATGAAATTAATCTATACCTTTAAAAGATTTAAGAAGCTCTGAATTATCATTATGAAATTCTTCGAAGTGTTTATGTAAATCATCTGGTGCTTTAAACTCGGTCATACACATAGGACATATAAATCCTTCTAATACTGGTTCATTTTCAGCCATGTTTAAATAAAAAAGGTATTTATCTGACACAAGGACCTTGTTTTCGATAAAAAATATTATTAAAACGTTCAATTATAGGCGGTTCTACACTTTATCGAAAGAAAACTGACATGTACATATAGACTACGAACAGCCATATTGATTTGATCAGTCAATAGAAATGTCAAAAGTACAATACTTCGATACAATTCTTTATTTTATTCCAATAATTACATAGTATATACAATTCGGTAATCATTAAATAAGTTGAAAGTTAATAATTTACAATTTATTTCAAATTTTCAATTAATTGAAAATAAATATAACCTACATATATTGACGTAATTTTTGTCCACATTTAACGTTCCGGTCTATAATCGATAGCCAATGAGAAAAGCATCATACTACATTTTCAAGTAAGAGCTTAAATTTGTTATTTGAATAGATGATAAAATAGATTTTCATTATTTTTATTAATTAATGCATAATACATAGAATTTTTCTTGGAATAAGAATTATTTTGCATAATTATAATTATTTAATCTATATAACAGAATATTTTGCAACAATACACATGTTCTCCAATGAAACATCCGACGAAATATAACGAAATAAAGAACCTTCAAAACCAATATTTTTTAAGTATTCCAAACGTCCCCAATTCAACAATGTTTTAACTTTATAACCAATTAATTCTCGTTCATTAGAACACATGTTTTGTTTGCTGAATCTACAATAAATAATAGAAATTAGAGAAATAAGTTAAAAAAAATTATAGGAGAGAGAGAGAGAGAGAGAGAGAACATGTGTCGAGCATACCTTGCTTCTTTATTTTCATCTTTTAATTCAGTATCAGTTTTTAAATTGAACCCACAAGTTGCCCAACTAGCTATACTACATAAAATTGGAAATTCGTTTGGAAGAAATTTACATTGTTCTAAATATTCTTTTCCTATATAGGATTTATATTCACATTTATGATGACAGCAGAAAGCTATAACTAATCCATAATTACTGCCTCTAGACTTATTATCTATTGCTCGTGTCAAACATCGTATAGCAAGATCTAAAAAGTACAAAATCATATTAATGTCAAAAATATAAAATATATTATTAATCAGTACCTGTTGCAGTACCACATAGATGTTTTGCAATTCCAACTTTATTAAGAAAATTTTGGATTTCTGTGATATTACTAAGTTGTAAATCTGCTATATCAGCACGTATCCGTCTTACATAAATATTATGTTGCTCTTTCTTAAGCTTATTATCATTTTTGTGTCTATGACTCAAACGATCTACTAACACTATACAAGAGTCTTGTTTTTCTTTTGCCATTTGTGCTAACCAATAAGTTAGATTACCTATAGATAAAATTATAATTGTTTGTTCAACTCTTTTTTAAACAATACACATTTTATATTATACCTCTTCCAGCTCCAAACTCAATGTAGCAAGTATTATTTTTGACAAGTTCAGCTTTTTCTAAATGTGCCAGCAACGACGAATTTTGCGTCAAGTGTTTCTTAGCATATTTACCGCAAGATAAATCAGCTAATGCATCTTTTAATATATCATGGTGTAATATCTCTTTAGAAATTTCTGGTAACTTTTCTACAAAAAAGTTAAGTGATATAATATAATATTACATTCGATATACAACACATTTATAAATTATATATACCATAAGCTTCATTAATTCTTTTTATTATTGCATCTACAATGGAAAGATCGAGTTGTGAGAGAGGAAGAAGACGTGGTATTTCTTTAGTTTCTTCATCCAAATTAACATTTTGGACTATATACGCTGGTCTAGCATCCAACATCTTTTGAGCATTGCATATTGTCAAATGTTTAGATAACTTTGACTGATAACATGTACTGAAAATATAAACTATAAGTTTTTACATGTAAAAGAACTTTTATATAGAAATAAATTATTCCACATCATTATTGGTGATATTATAACAACGGAAACGTACTGAGTAGGATCAAGAGGGCATTTTATCCTTTTGTCACTTTTTTCAGTATTTTCTACATCGTTGGAATTCAATGAATCCTGTTGATGTTCTCCACAAAATTTGTTACCTCTTTTAACGGTCATGCGACAATATCGATTTTTGCGTTTCACAAAGTGCATGCAGCACTTCGACGGTTCTTCCTCCATAATAATTTGTTTAACCTTTTATATATATATTTTTGTTTTCCAAAATATTCAATAATTGACATATACGTTATACTATACGTTATACTATAGGTTATGACAGTGGAGTAAATATAACCTATTAATATGATTCCTTACGATAACAGATATTTATATTGGAACAATATCAGACTGAAATAATGTCGTCATCATCTTTAGACGACGTTAATATTTCTTATTTATTTTTTATAAAAGACGAAAAAAGAATTAGAAATCGTTGGTACGGTGTTTGTTTACCGGTGTCCAGTTTAAATGATTTAGAATTTGGCGCCAATGATGATAATATGTCGTAACGCCATCTTTAGCGGGAGAAATTGATCGTTATTCAAAAAAAAAAAAAAAAAAAGAAGATGGAAGGATCGCTGCTGCGTTTCGTACTATCGTAAAGAATAAATAATATTGATTTAAGGTGTTTTTTTTTTAAGCTCGATGAAACTCGCATGCAGTCCATACTCGAGGTGGTATTAATAAGAAAACAGGATTTTTTTTCGAGAAACAGGTATTTAATTATTTCAAGAAAAATATAGAGGAAGAAAACGTTCTTAATCAAAACGTTTTTGATGATTCTTCGAATAGTGTTCACCAAAAACGACTTACGATCTTATCTACCGCCAATCACAATCATTTTGAATTAGTGCCGTTTCGAGAGTTGTAGGTTTCATTGAAAGACCGTTTACTTTCGTGTAGCAAACATGCTACAGCTACATCCCCTCGTTAAAGTTAATACATATTGTTAATCTCTCTGCGTGGCGAACTCTATCTACTTCATACCTATCAAGGTATATCCTGAAAAAGGGTTGTACATTTGAATATGCCAAATATAAAAGGCGATTAGCTACGTGATAAGCTATGTTCGTATGTATCTATATTCGGTAATTCGGTAGGTATGTATGTTCCAGATTGCAAATTGTAGATCGATATTTGTTCTTTACTAAAATGGCTCGTTGTCATATTATATAATATAATATTATCGACAATTTCTCTATTAGAAAAGAAATTGCGAAAATAATGTGCGTGTTCTTTTCTTTTAACCCTTTCCAACTCGATCGATCGAGTTCATAAAGATGCGGAAACTTCTTGTTCCATATCGCTCAATGTATTGTACAGTCGTGTTTTTAAATTGTCCGGTACATATGCTCGTGGCAAATGTGTGATATCACCGGCTGGATTAGCGCATTGTCGCAAAAGGACAGCGAGCGAACTAGTGGTATGTTCCGACATCAATAAACCAGGTAGAATTATAGTTCCCGATAGGGTCCAGCCAAGAAAGATTTTTTCGCATATAATCTAGAAGAAACGTAAGACGCGTATAATATTACGACTCAAAAATCTACTGGTTCGGTTGATTCGCTGACGAATATGAAAATGGTATGATTACCTGTAAGTTATTATTAACGACCGGCGATTCACATCGTTTGTTCTTCGAACACAACGATCTACAATCGAAAAAATCACAATCCTCGTGTCTCTTACAGGCCTTCCCATCCGCGGTTATACGTCCTATAATGCTTTTAGGGAAGACCGCGTCCAAGTCGAGAAATTTGAGTTTTTGCCCTCCGAGAGGCAAACCAAAGTGGTTTATCTTGACGTCGCAGAGATGAAACGGTTCCGGAAAATTCGTCTCAAGTTCCTCCAGCAGGTCCATAATCATGACGGCGAGCTTCAATCTCTTTGCCCATTCTGGCTTCGAGTCGGAGAGTGCCAATGCCGTCGTTGGTGTTTCTATAGGTCTGACGTTAGCGATCTAACCTCAGTCTCGCGTCTTTTAATGTCTAAACGATCAGAAAAATGTCATTAATGCCATCCGAAATTGATATGATAATTCGTGATTATGTACACGTGAGTGTACGTGGTAGGTGTACATACGAGAAGACACTGAGTGTTTGTTGTGTCGAGAGTCGTCCTACCGAATTACCATGTCACTTTGGCCGGTATCAATGACGCGGTCTGATCGTAAACGACACGACGTTTTTCTATAAATCATCGTATTGTTGCCTAGACTACGGATATACATCTTCAACTTTCACTCAGGCATACCAGACTACTTTGGACTACGGCCACAAATCTTGGATCTGTATTTTATAATGTAACGTCAATAAATGTTGCAGTAAAGAGGAAGGCAAAATGAAAAAAAGAGTAAACGGTCTATCATGTTAACGGTAAGAAATTTCACGTTGATTAATCCAACGACATACGCGTAAAGTTTGGGCGTGATAAGCATTCACATGCGTCATATCTCGTGTTCTGGTACTCTAACGGTGCGCGATCGATCCTAAAGAATCTTCTCTACGTATACGCGTACAGCGTATTAGGAAATCATTTCAAACTCATAAGATATGTCGTCCAACATTTCGTTTTTATATATTTTCATTTAGCTGGATTAACTCTCTAAATTATTCTCACTAATAAATCCTACCTGACGTATTCAACGGCATAGAAAGTCCCGCACGTGCCGATCAGCTGTGGAAATACGTCACGATCTTCGAATAAAATTGTTATGAGATATTCGTTTTCCTGTAAAAGTGGCCAAACGTTTTCCATCTCGAGCTGACGTCTCTTGGTGTCAACCTCGATCTTGTGGGTACGCAAACGAGCAAGCCTTTGCATCTGTTGCGTCGATACCGTGTAATTCAACTTATTCACTACCAGATCCTTGATCATCGTTCCGAAATCTTCTTCCGTGGGGAAATGCTTCACATCGAACGCGTCGACCCAGAAAAGAGACTCGTACTCTTCCGCGTTAGATTTCATTCTGCAAATGATTTTATTATGTAGAAAAATAGAAAAGAATATCTTTTGGATTAAAGTGTTTATATATTATGTACGTGTCCAATGAGAAGCAATAAATAAGAAAATATAATGAGCATGCTAACGGCAAGGCTATACTAATAATTTAATCGTTATATTATTGTACTGTGTGATCCACGATATTTCTATATAATATGTACGAACGTTTAATATGAAACAAAAAAAAAAATAAAAAAGAAAAAACAAGAAAAAGATGAAAACGAAAAGAATAAAAATAAAGAAAGAAATTAAATTTTCCACGCGTACTATATTGCTTCTCGTTCAACTCATACACATCGAGCGTTCTACATATCGAGCGTTACGATCAACCTGTAAGCTTTAAATACGAGTCTAGTCGCTTCCCAGTGAGCAGAAAATACTGCTTCCTTGCCGGTATGCAAAGTTTCACAGGCCAAAGAATGTATACCCTTCTCGGTGCAAAGTGGTTCGCACAAAATTCCCATCGCCGTGCCATCGTTGTGATTTCTGCACTGTAAATCATATTGACATTTTCTCTTTTCTATTTTTTTCTTCCTTTCTTTTTTTTTTTTAACCCGGTACATTATTTTATAATTCTTCCGTGCTTCATGCAAACCTCATTACGTAAGACTCTTCTTTTCTAACTAGCACGATGACAACGCATACAAATTATGACGTCATCGCGGCAATATAATAGAAAAAAAAGCAAAGAACGTTGTCGAAATTCATTTGTAAATCCATATAAATGAACGTAAATATTCCACGATTACGTCGTTACCAATCTTATTAATCCGTGTTAAACGTTTCATCGTAGACGCGTGGAAGGTATATCATATGTACTTACACCCTATCGACGATTAATTTGTTAAATTAACGAACGGTCTATGAACAATGAATTTTTCTAATCGTTTCTCTATCTACGAAACAACGTCTTTGGCATGCGGTTTCGATTTTCCACGTTGTTACCCGAAGACCTCGCGAGTCGCGTTCCATTTTGTCGACGTCGACAAAGTTCAAATGTTCTTTTTTTCCTTTATATTTTTTTTCTTTTCTCTTCATTTTTTTGTCGAGCATGCGTGAGGTATCGATTTACAATTTACAATTGATTTCTTATAAATTGAATTGATCGTTGTCGTGATCTAAGTCTACCTATAAATTGCAATTCGTATATTACGAAAAGAAATAGGTCAGAGTAATAATTAACGTGAAATGAAATCGTAAAACTATTTGACGACGAACGATTTTATTGTGTCATACGATGGAACGCGCGATACAATTGAAGGTCATCCTCCCTTCATACCCCATATAAGCTTCGCTTCTGCGAAAGGGAAAATTTGGAAAGAGCGCGTGCGTATCGTACCGGCCTTCTTCGTCTTTCGCGCATAGTCCGTCCTTTCGATCCGTGGTTGTGCTCTTGCATCCGTTCTCGAAATTCGCGCTAATCCAGATTCTCCTGTATCTAACGTGCGCAAAAACACAGCGAACAGGTACACACGTAAGAGACGAAATAGGGGACACACGCACGTACGACTCGATTGTCAGATGACAGTTAAGATCAAACGCGTCTCTCATCCTTTCGTTCTCGTTTCCGAAAGATATATCCTTTTTTTACTCTTGTTTTAATTTTCACATATTTTCCGGAGAAGGGTACAACAACTTACCGCGTTGATAACGTGTCGCCAAGCTTCCAGGTTTGTGCACATAATACCCCAGTGAAAAAGAAGATAGATGACAAACAGGAAAGCCGATACGAGGAGACCACCGAGCATCTTGTAGTGATAAAAGAAACCTGGCAATCGCCGGATATTCATTGTGAACCGTTCCTTTTTCTCTTCCCTTATTATTTATTATTAACAAGAACGAATGAACGGCGGTGGTGGTATTTGGTTCGGCGAGACCTTTGTGAGGAAGACACCTAGTTTTTCGTTGTACACAAAGCTTTTCAAGCGCTATCGCCCTCCTCGTTGTCGTCGTCTCTGTCGGCATTTCTCATGTCGAATTCGCGACGTCAATGATCCTTTCCTAACTGGCAGTGGTAGCGCGCGCGTGTTTTCTTCTTGTACGCACGAATTTACCCCCTTCCGTATAATACAGTGTGAGAGAATTAGAAAAAGAAAGAAAGAGAAAGAGCGAGCGAGCGAGCGAGCGAGCAAGAGAGAGAGAGAAGGGGAGGGAAAAAGAGAGAAAGACAGAGAGAGAGAGAGAGAGAGAGAGAGAGAGAGAGAGAGAGGGAAGGAGAGAGAGAGATGGGGGAAGAGAGAGAGAGAGAGAGAGAGAGAGAGAACGAACGCTACTCGTGGCAATGCGGCATATTCTGCGACATGAATCCCTCCGCGTCGTACCGCGCAACACGGCGCGCCGTCACATACTGTCTGAAGCGCCTCTCGTGGCGTACTGAGGGTACCGATGTCTCCTACCGATTGGCCTGTTCGTTTCAGGCACGTACATCCCCTACCACGTTACCCCTCTTACTCGTCGTTCAATCATAACTCCAATATAATTTCTGTTCAATTTTCAACGACTCGAGGTTTCTCCGTCGAAATAATTATAACCGATTGAAAGTTATCGTCGATAACGTTTAATCGTACTATACCGAAAATAAAAGCGATTCGTCCGTATCGGTCATACGACCGATCGACTAGTCGCTCCCCTCGCTCGATATCAGTCGATAACTGGGAACGCCAACGCTTGACTCTTTAAAACTTTCGAAGCTTACCACCAACTCGGCCGTTCCTCTTTTATAATAGAATCGTATGTAATCGTATTGGATCGATAAAGTACGTAGCGCGGGAAAGTCCGTCGGATTTGAAATATCGCGCCGCGAACCTCTCTCTCTCTCTCTCTCTCTCTCTCTCTCTCTCTCTCTTTCTCTTTCTCAAGAGAGGACGCACTTGCGAGGCAACGTCACGCGCAGCTGCGACCTTCGTCGCCCTTGTCCCACCGGTTGTGCCACGAGAGACTTATCTTCATCATTTTCACGACCGACGCACTTTAACGTGGTGCTCTGTTGCGACGTTTTTCCTGTTTCTCTCTCTCCCTTCTCTCTCCTCTCTCTCTCTCTCTCTCTCTCTCTCTCTCTTTCCCTCTTTATCTTTATGCACGCTTTTTTCTCATTTTTCTTCGATCTCTCTCTCTCTCTCTCTTTCTCTCTTTTTCTCTCTCCGATACTAACATGCGCGAATGCATTCTCAATCGATAGAAAAAAAAAATATTTTTCCTAAATCGATCCTCAGAAAAATAAAAGGAAATTTGACAAGATAAAGGAAGAAAAGGATTATCATTATTGTGAACACTAGTATTAGAAGAGAAAGAGAACAAGAAAAAACAGAGAAGAGTGAATTACGGTGCGGTGCGGTGCGGTACGGTGGGTTCAGTGCGGTGCGTTTAAGTGCGGTACAGTGGCGCGCGGCATAAACGGCGCCGTGCGTGCGGCGCTGTGCGTAGATAGACAACTTAGTGCGGTGCAGTAATTCGAATTATACTAAACGTCTTCGCGATTCGAATCGCCGAGAGAAGGGGGATATATATTTACGTGCTTTGTGGTCTAATAATCGGTGAGTTATAATGTCTCGTATCTCTTCGTTGTTTTTACCTTTGACCTTCTCGCGTGACCTTCTCCAATGGATTTCGCCTACTACGTGCTATGCGTCGGGGTGTCGAAGGAATCGATATCTTTCTTTTTTCTTTTTTCTATTTTCCATTTTTCAACGCACGCTGCTTGTGTTCTTCGTGAATAGAAAAAAAGTCAGTGTGAATAATAAAAGATCGATTTCAATCGATTCTGTCTCTCTCTCTCTCTCTCTCTCTCTCTCTCTCTCTCTCTCTACCATTACTTCGACGATATTCGACTTTCAAGTGATTTGTTTAGGTAGGGCTAGTTGTTGTACCGTTATCGTTAAATGGATTAAAATAAAAAGGACGGATCTTATTTGAAATAGCGCGCGCACTTCAAAATCGTCGCGAATTCTTGACTTTGCGCCATCCAGTATAGGCTATTTCTGAGCTATTCGAATCATGATCGCAGGTACTTCGCGCAAAAAAGAATACGATCTAATAAAAATATATTGGAAATGTATTCCTCTTGCTCTCTCCGATTGACATTCGGACTTTAAAATACGTTTGTTCACTACAAATATAACGACCGATAATACAGTATGGATTAGTGACGTCATACATTGGTCATACAATTGTCACTTAACTTAATTGTCACTTGATATTATTTGTGTATTAATATTTCATTCATCTCTTCTATCAATCGAAGTCTCTTAGAATGCTCTTAGAATTTAGTTTAAATTGCTTCTACCATCGGCCCGTCCAATTCTGCGCGTTAATTCGGCAGCTGATATCTCATCGGAAAGAGTGTGCGGACGATCGCAAAGAAAAAAAAAAAAAAAAAAAAAAAAAAAGAAAAAAAAGAGAGAAGAAAAAAAAGAAGAGAAAAAAGGAAAGAAAAAAAATGTCGGCTCGTGACAGTGAAGCTTATATGAGATATTCGAGCAGAACAATGACTCGTTAACGTTAATTGTGAATTATGGCCAATCGCCACGAGCACATCCGTACTCGAATAGAATCGTGTGTTATTGCTCCTTGCAAACTTCATGCTTTCGTTATCGTTAAGAATAGAGAAGAAGAAAGTAGAGCCGAAATGGAATAAAATATCCATGCGACGTGACATTTCGATGTTCGACGTCAAGAAAGTGTCCGATCCATTTTACTCCCACTCTCTTTTTATTTTTCTCTATTTTTGGTTCCAGCGTCTTTAAGAAGAAGCGCGCATCTCGAGAGATAGACGTCTCCGCAGATTCGCCGACTCCGGCCGAGTGAGTGCAAGCGGTTATCAGTCGCGAGGCTTACGTGCGGTTGCTATGCGATATGGAAGGGGCTCTCGAGTCACCTACTAGTTCGACCAGTCAGAAGTCAGTGTGTGTGAACCGGCCGGTCGCGCTGGCCCCTTCTGCTTTCGTTCGCGGACGTTACGTGCCCCGAAAACCGCAGTACTCGTTTATATCTTTCTTTTTCATTTAGCCGATCTTTCGCTATTTGATTCCGATCTACTACCTTCCTCGCATCGATCCGATCATTGGGAACCAAATTCTTAGCTTATCGTCTATTTTTGACGGTGGTCCAGACGTACTCCATCATCATTTTCATCCCGGAGGAAGCCGAAATCTTTAAAGGCCTTCACGGTTGCGTCGGGGTTGCATCAGGATTACGTCAGGGTTGTCCGTACGATCGGTCGGGAAAAAAAAAGAAGAAGAAAAAAAAAAAAGGAACCAAAAAAGAAGGAAAGGAAGAAATTGAAGATGAATCGATTACGATCGAGCGAGAACGCGATAGAATTGTTGTTGTCGATTTCGAAGGATTGATCGGACCGTTGCACGCCAACGAACGGTTGACGGCCATACCGGTGAGAAATTTTTGACGATCGAGAGCGAAACGTAGCGCGATCCGGATCAAATGACAAGTACGAGATGATATCTCGCCAATTCGACTTTTCTTAAATCTTTGCTTTTTCTTTTTCATCTTTTTTTTTTTTTTTTTTCTTTTATTTATCTTGTACGATCCATTCGGGTAACTCTAATCGTCAGTACATTTTTTTTTTCCGCGGAGTTTATCGGTCTCTCGAGATCGTCGTGTGGATTGACACACACGGAGATTGCTCTCTCTCTCTCTCTCTCTCTCTCTCTCGATCGTCGATCGTTAACGAATCTAATAGAAATTGGCCGAGCTTATTTTAGTCGTAACTCGAGAAGAACCGTTTTTTTTTTCCGGCTATGAAATAGGATCGTCAATATTATAGAAGACTCGAAAATCATTCGATGCGAGAGAAAGGTAGCAAAGTAGATCCTTAATTTTGGATCCGATTGATATTATCCAGGAAGAAAGATCGAAAGGAAAGAAAGAAAGAGGAGAAGACAAACAAAAATTAAAAAAAGGAAAATGATCGTCGCTCCAACGATGGAAGAGAATTCGGGGATCTTTGAGTCGGGAAAATTGAGCACTGGTCGATTAAACGGACATAGTATCACGGTAATTCAGCAATACAGAACCTACATAAATATTTTTCTTCTTCTTCTTTCTGTTTCTCTGAGGCAGCACTCTGTGCGATCGTGTTTCTAAATATACACCGATGAAAGTTCGAAGTCTCGGTTGCGGGAAATAGAAAGGTGGAGGGGGACGGGGGAGGCGGGGAGGAAAAAGGAGGAGGAGGAGGAGGAGGTGGAGGTGGAGGTGGTGGAGTAAAAATGCGTCGCGACATTTTTTTCTCCTCGTAAAATTCTTTCGAAATAGGAAAATGTACTTTTCGCGTCTGGGTATGCGCACGAATAAATATTATTCGGCTTCTCCTTTCTAACTCTTTCCTAGCGTGGGCGTCTTTGCGATAGGTTATTCGCTTCTTGATTCCCGACGCGCCCTATGAATGAATATAACGTTTCACCGTGAACCGAAGGTCGTGTCGATGACGATGCACTCGTTCTACGGCGATAGTGCGTTTTTGCGAGATGCCTTGACACCGAAAACGATCTCTGTCTCGTTTGCTCTTTACCCTCGCTCCGTATCTCTCTCTCTCTCTCTCTCTCTCTCTCTCTCACTCTCTTTCTCTGTTTTTCGCCAAGGCATCGTCGGGATTTTGTTTACACTATATTTTCCGCTTTTCCGTCGCGTATTTGTAATTTTATTTATATTTCTGTATCTTACTAGTCGTAACGAGGAGTTGTAAATCTCGTCGCTCTTTTCATTCTCCTCCCGTCGACTTCTCGCACTCCGAGCCGAAGAGCGAATCTATTTGCGTCTCAGCGAACGAGAAGGAAAGATCTCGAGACCGTCTCCTACCCTTCGCTCTTCTCTCTTCTTTCTCTTTTTTTCAGACTGTACACGGCACGGTGCCATTGCATTCGACAGGTGCTCCTCTTCCTCTATCGATCGAAAGGGCAAATCATTTATAGAAAATAACTATATCTAGGTGCATACGAATACGTTGCTTAAATACTCGCGACTCACATTTTGGTTTTTTTCCTTTTTGCGTAACGACATTGTCGTTACTGTAACACGCGGGTGGAGAGAATGTCTTGCGCACCACAATCTTGATTTTATTACTATTTGTTTCCCAACGTCGCATTGAGTGTGAGTTAATTAAAGATTCGGTATAATAATTGCTACGCGATTGAAGTTCATTTAACGATGCACGACATTGACTATCATCAGGCACAATTCTTAAATTCTTTTCGCTGATTTTGATAATTTTTAAATTGTATATTACGAACAGAGGCAAAAGTTTCCCCTTTCCAAACAATATTATTGACCGTCTGTAGTTTGTGTTTACTTTTGTATTTTATCGAATCCATTCATGCCACGATTACTTCATTTAAAAAAGCGAAATAGAAAGTCTTCGAAACCGTTGACGTTTGTGAATTTGCGCAGGAGATCGTTCTTCGTCGGCATTACTATTTCCAACGACGAAGAACAATTCGTCGATAAGATTTAAACACAGCATTCACCCTTCGCGTTCCTCTGATGCATGATTTTATCTTATCCAGCCTCCTCTCCGAGCTCGACTCCTCTTAAATACTTCGCGATGTTTTCTTTCTCTCTTTTTATTTTGCTTTGTAGTAGTGTTTCTCGGTGAAGCGTTAATAGCCCTGATAACCTCATGTATTGTCCGATTGCTTGGGCTAACAATCGCGCGCATTATTAGTAACGTCTCGTGATTCGTTCGCATTCGAATCGCGAGACCGCCTTGCTTTCCGTTCTCGACGTTTGAAAAATCTATCATTTCGTTCGGAATGATAGATAGCCCGCGTGCTCCTGCCTTTCTGCATAATATTAATTTCGTCAAATTGACGACCGTGCGTGCGTTCGTTTGTATTTAAGCGAGTCTCGGCATATACGTGGAGTTTATTTTTTTTTCCTCGTGCGAATTTCTATTCGCCTTGAATTTTCATTAAGTACTCATGCGTCGAATGAAATTACACGTACACGTTTACACGTACACGTTGACTAAGCCAATACTCGTCGAGTTTTTCATATATTCGTAGCTGGACCAGTACAGCTTTGCATCCCTATGTTGTGTGCGCGTGTGTATACATATATATATATATATATATATATATATATATATATATATATATATATATAGGTACCCATGTTTACTTAATGAATCAAGGCCAGAAAAATATCGAGAAAGTCACGTTGACATCCGAAAAATGTATTGAAAGATTATAATGCCTTTCCTGACTGACGATGAGCCGATAATCACAATGAGACGACGATCTTACCACATTATCGAAGATAAATAAACAAGTTCAAGGTTCATTTGAGAATTTCAAATCGATGATATTAATGAAAGAAAAGGAAAATCATAAAGAATGTTAGAGAGATATATAGAGAAATCGATCGACGTTTAATCATAAAGCTGCTCCCCGAACGGTCGATAGTAACCGACGATGAAAAATCTGCGTGCGCGCGCGCGCTCGCTCGCTCGCGATGGCGATAATAAAACAACTAATTATAGTATCTCGAAGGATGCCCGATAATCATGGTTCCATTGTCCGATAAAATAAATAGGTATATTAAGTAAGACAATAATAAAAAATAAGAGAAGTGTCAAAGGAGAACTATCGGGCTTCGTATAAACATATTTAATCTTTTAGCGATGAAAAATAATAATAACAATAATCAGAAACAAAGTTTAGGCCGAAAGGCCAAGGCGAAGAATTAAGCAGGAACTTTGATTACGATCCCAACGATGTTCTCGATCGTACGTACACACGTAGACATTATAGCGAGTTCAGAAATAACCTCTACCTTGTCGGTGACCGCTGCTAAGATAATACGACAGCGCCCGTACACACCGTGTCTATCAGTAATAGCCTATGCACCTCAAAACGATTAACGATTGTTCCCCAACTAAGCCGGCCCGGGATTCTCTAATACGTAGAAATAAATGTTTTATTCTTTTCTATAAAAGAAACGAAAGGAGAAAGAAATATGAATGGTCGATCATGATGGTTAACGGTAACAGTAAAGTCTGTCTAGTCGTTTAATTGCAACGAATCGACGACGATGGAACGATCGTCGAGTGTCGTGATCGTCTCGTATAAATGTCGTATATATTATATTATGTATATCTTACGTAATACTTTGTTTACAACATTGCACGATAGTTTACCGATAAGTCGCAATACGAAATACGAGAGTGGGAAAGAGTAGATTTTCTATTCGCATTAGATGCCGGTTAAAGTCCTGTTAGATCAGAAAAAACAAACATGCTGATCGCGAATCGATGTAATAAGATTTTTATAATGATGAAAAATTGCAAATATTTTGTTTGAGTAAAATTCCGTTTACTTGAAAACAAATCGTTGGTATTTAAGCCAGGCAAGACGACGTACTTGTTGAAAGTACGAATCACGTGTCCAGTATGTAGGCGTACTTGACTACGAGCCAGTCGTATTTATACCGCTCCACTTTTCTCGTGGTCGATGTATACATGTATTAAAAAATCTGCCTCTCTCTCTCTCTCTCTCTCTCTCTCTCTCTCTCTTGCTAAAGCTTTGCTTCGTTTTGCATTCTCGAAAAGAAGATCGAGGGAAAGAAAATCATGTGTGCGAGCGTGATCGAGATACGATACTCGATGAGGCTTACGTAGCATGAATTACATAGCAGAATCGAAGCTGTTATTTTTAGAGATTACTTACCTTTTAGGCCGCTTTTGACGGTATAATTTCAAATTTCAGATCAATACGGGGAATCGCGAACCAAAGGAATTGGACAGCCCGAGTTCGAGTTCGAGTTCGGATTTTCGGCTGGACTCGGACGCGAGCTCGGTCACGGGCTCATCCTCGAATCTCGATAGGAGATTATCGTCGGACGGTAAGACGGAAAAGACGGTATCGAAGATGAGCAGCACCAACTCAGCCGGTACCGAATATGGACGAGGACGAGGGCACGGTCACACCGATACTTCTTGCGGCTTGGTGGGTTCTCTCTTTTCCGGTGGTTGTCGCGGACGAGCGGAAGCCTTTGCTCGGCGTCTCCATCGACGGCTTACGTCATTGGGTAACGCGGATGATTCTACGGAAGGTATCTCGCCGGCTACAACGTCGACGTCCTCGCCAGCAGGGGCGGCGGTGGCGGCGGCGGCGGCGGCAGCTGTGATTACCAAGCCGATAACGCGCGAGGTTGCCTCGTGGTTGCACGCACCCACCGATACTGCCGCTGGTAATCCCATAGATCGTATTTTTCGTGATCAACCGCGAAACAGTCCGGAAACGGAACTTTATTGCGACTTCGAAGATGATCTAGATTTCGAACACGAGCCAGACTCACCAGCCGAAGAAGTCACGCCGGCGGAATTGGCCGATTTGTTGGTAAATACGGAAATTCTTAAGACGAATCATCACGAAACTTGTCATTGTTCGCCGAACGGTCCGAGGCTAGGAATCGATCAGGAGTCCGAGACGGAATGCGTTTTCGCATCGCCGGCGAGTGGGACCTCGCCGGCGAGCGAGGCCTCCGAGATTTACTTCGATCCAGAATCGTCGGACGCAGAAAAGGTCAAGAACGAGGTCTACTTTGATCCTGTTACAAGTTCCGAGAGCGAGTCAACCTCGAACGTCTGTAACAACTTGGACGACGTCCCCCCGAAAGAAAAGCCCTCGTTGTCGGTGGATGGATCGTCGATGTATCGAGAGGATTCATCGGACTCGAGTCTATCCTCGAGTAAGTACAAACCGTTGCCCTTGGAGAGGTTACGCCTCGATACTCGTCAGAAAAGAGCCGTTAAAGAGGAATGCAGTTCGGAAGATTCGTTGAACGATAGGAGCTCTCGCGAGACCACTTCACCGAGTCACGAATCTCTTTGGAGCACCTTCGACGACGATAGCACAGTTTCCCTTCGCGACGAATCTACCAGGCCCGGTTACAACTATCTACCAACGCGCAAGCATCTTCCAAAGTCGCATTCGGACTCGGAGATACCAGACAACATTGGTACGATAACTTTGGCTCCGAGTACCTTACCAAGAACGATCGAGAGAAACGAGGAGGAAGGATGCGACGTTATCGATTTTCTAAGTTTCCCGAAAGAATTTATTAAAGATCCGATCAAGGAACGAGACTTCTCCCCTTGCGATTTGACCGACGACAAGCTCATTGGAAACGTTACTACGGAGGAGGCGGAAACGATTAGCGATGATAGTCCCACGGATGCGAACGGCCAAATAGAAACAGACTTGGAAGACTCGACTACCAACGATGGGGACCACTCCGTTTACGTTAGTACATTGAACATAGCCGATCAACTCGTAGTAGAATGTCCCACGGGAAGAAGACTGACGGAGAAATTGAATAAACCTGTAATGAACGAAGTGACTTTGCGAATCGAGAATGAAACAGTATTAAACGCGAAGAGCGACGAGAAAATGTCTCTTTTCTTGTTGGACCTGGATAGAGAGAAGACTAACAGAGATCAGAGTGGTTCGATAAACAGGAAGAAGCGGGGGGACGAGCGAGTTTCCGCGAAAGAAGTTAAAAAAGAAAACGAGGAGGTGGGGGATGATGAGGAGGAGGGGGAGGGCGGGGAGTCGATGGAAGAAGGGATACCGCGGAGGCTCAGACGATGTTCCTCGTTGAAGACTGGCAAAACGCCGCCAGGGACACCCGGAAGAAAAAAGATCGTTAGATTTGCTGATGTTTTGGGGTTGGATCTTGCGGACGTAAGAACCTTCCTCGATGAAATACCAAAGATACCAAATTCGGCATATAGCGATTTGATATACGACGACAGCTTCCAAAAGGAGAGCAGTCCGGCGAACCTCGGAGTTTCTACGAACTGGAACAATCGATATTCTCCAGCGTCTACATCAAGAGTCGTCGATAGGACATTAGTACCTCTCTTCCAACAACCCGGTGGACTTCCAAATTTCCTTGATTTCGTTCGAGAACGCAAAGTGTGCTTGGAAAATGTTCTCGTTCAGGATCCGCTAACTCTCTGCATACAAGGTACGGTGAGAGTTCTCAACCTCGACTTTCACAAATCGGTTCACATAAGATACACCCTAAACTCATGGAAGAATTTCAGCGATCTTCAAGCTAGCTACATATCGAACTCGTGCGACGGTTTCAGCGACAAATTTTCTTTCATTCTCTATTGTCACACACTGACGATAGGACAGAGATTGGAATTTGCTGTCAGATTTCAATGCAAGGGCACACAATTTTGGGACAACAACGCCGGCACCAATTACTGTTTTCAATGCTTACCGGTCTCTTCCAGCGTCGAATACGTCACGGTAACGGCGAGAGAAAATCAAAGGGACTGGTCACCTGTGTTCTACTGATTTCTACATGCTCGACGATTAAAGATTCTTATCTTTAAACTCGTCCGAATATGATACTCCAGCGGCACCACTCAATCTCTCTACCCGACGATCGTCAATTATTATTTCCTGCCAATTATCCAAAGAATTCAAAATACTCAATTAAATCGTTCCAATCGAGTCCGAACGTTTTTACCGTATCATTTAGAAATTCGATTATATGTTTACGACGGAAGACTGAGAAATTGACAATGAAAGAACATTGATTTCAATGAACATAGTCAAGTATATCTACCGGGTATTTTTGTGATTACAACGATATATGAAAATACAAGAGAAAAAAAGAAAAAAAAAAAAAAAGGAAAATAGGACGAATACCTTGTCGAGATGTCGGTGTCGTTGTCATCCACTTTTACGCTCTCGACTTTTTCTCTATCGTCATCTGCATTTTCTTACGCTTACCTACGTAACAGAAGGAATCCATCTTCCTTTGCCGATAAGAATATCATCGTGCGACGTATTCGTATTTAAGTAAATCCTTTCAATATCGTCCGTGATATTTCCCGAACGCTATGATGCGTGTGCCTATATATATATATATATATATATATATATATATATATGTATGTATGTATGTATGTATGTATATGCGTACGTGCGTGCTTGTACGATTCAAACGAAGAAATTTCTTAGCCGATGACCAATCTGAAAGTCAAAAGCACGCGTGGATATCACATTATGGTGACAATATTATTAACATCGATAAATATACGTAATGAAAATGATAGTTCGTTACCTCAAACACTTCCAGAATTGTCGGTGAATGTTCCATAAAATCGAGATTACATTAGGAATACATTCTTTAGCAAACGTACATTGTAAAAATGATGTTACTGATAATGTAAATCCGTCGTGGTAACGGTTTTCGTTGTTAGTGTCAGACATATTTGTCTTTCTCGCCATATATTGATCGTACGTAACAATGAATACCTAATTAAATGAATAAACGAGACACGGAGTAGCGAGTATTAGTCGAGTAACGTATTGTCAAATGCAATACTACGGTGGACCGAGGATGTTGTATCAATCTCATTTACTTTTAAATTTCTCATGACTAATCTCTGTCGTTCAAAGTCATGCAACGCGTAAAATCGTCCTCTATAACTATGTGCTTACGGACGTGCCAAATAAACGGCAATTATATATATATATATAAGTAGTTGCAGGCTTTAAAAAAGAACGTTTCGCGAGAATATATATATATATATCTGTTGGATCAAAGATTAGTACAAAGAGTGTTTTCCGGTAGTCGATATATATATATATATATATATATATATATTAGATAAACATGAATGGATTCAAAAGAAACAAAATATATGTTTATATAGATGTACACGGGGATGAATTTTCATACTCTTGACTTTAGATGAAAATAATAGAGGGATTATATTTGAGAAGGAGGTGGAAGAAAAAAAAAAAAAAGAAACAAAAGGTAGAAGAAGAAAAAGAAAAAGGAAAACGAATAATTTATTATATAATCGTAAATTTTTTGTAAATAGAATAGCATCAGCGTCGAGTTTATCGTCGAGTATATCTGTGCACGGTTTACAGGAAAGAAACAAGAAAAAAAAAAGGAAAAAAGAAAAAAAAAGAAGAAGAAGAAAAAAAACCCACAAAAAAGAACAAAAAAGAAAAACAGAAAAAAATAAAAAAAAAGAAAGAAAGAAAAGAAGAAAAAAACCAAACAAAAGAGATGCTTTATTTGTATATAAACTCGAAACGACGTTTAAACGACACCCTGTGATATGCTTTTTCGAGAAAAGAGCGTAATTATTTCTGTTAATCCTCTCCGAGATAAGAAAAAAAGACGAGAAATCGAGCGAAGCTTTCTTATCATTTTAATAATCGCGACGCTTAACGAACGAACGAACGAACGAACACGAGAAAATTCTCCGTTTAAAGGGAAATATAATGATAAACGAAAACTTATCGATATGCAATAAATAACCGATACAACCTGATCGATCAGCAGCGCGTTTTATTTTACGTGCTTTTTCGATAAAAAGAAAGGATATCACGTCTGAGAGAGGCTTTTGATAAATATATCTTCGATAATAAAAATATATATATTTTAAACGGTGAAACGCATTTAGTTTTGAGAATGTCAACGATTGGACATTTTATCTTAGGTCCGTCCGAAGGAAGATATTTTTTATTTTTATCAGAAGCAACCTAATAATCAAATATGGAATGGCCTTTTACGAAGAATACTACCACTACCACCACTTCTGCTACTATCACCACCTCTACTATTACTACTATTATTATTACTATCACCATCACTACCATCATCACCACCACCACTACTACTACTACTACTACTACTACTACTACTACTACTACAATTACTACTACTCTACTACTGCTACTACTACTACTACTACTGCTACTACTACTACAATTACTACTACTACTACTATTACTATTACTACTACTACTACTAACTATTACTACTAATACTACTACTACTATTATTACGACTAATAATAACAACAACAACAACAACCACAACAAACAACAATAATAATAAAGAAGAAAAGAAAGAAAACACACAAAAAAAAAAAAGATTGGGGAGGAGGAGTAGAAGATGATAAAAGATGCTTTTGCGCACGAGTACAGGAGAGATAAGATTGTAGATTATAATAATATAGCATATTTTTATATCCGTATTTACACGTTTAAGCGCATCTGTCGTACCTCTAGTCCATAGAGCCGTGTGTTTTCATCTGGATGGTTTGAGAATTATTCGCTAAAAAATTCGCCAAACAATTTTACCTTTAAACGAGAAAGAATTTCAGAGAAATCTCTGAAAATGAATACTCGAATCCTATTTCCCCGCTTAACCCATTTAACGAGTATTTTTTTTTCTTTGCCTCGCTTTTCTTTTCTTTCGTTTCGTTCTTATCTATTTTGTTTGAATATTCGCAACTAATTGCCGTCTGTTCATAATTTTCTTTTTCCTCCTGCAATAACGAAGAAAGGAAAAGTGAAAAAGGAAGGACAAAATGTTGAAACATTTTCTGGCTGTGATCGATTTGAAATCCTTAGGCGAGAGTGTCAAACGGAGAATTTGAAAGTCGAAAGAGAGGGATTAACCATTGTTTTATCTTTTATGCGTATCCTGTCTTGATGTTAATTATCTAATTTTAACAATTTTAATGAATATTTTATCAATACTGATTATAATTACTCACCCTTCGGTAGATTGAGTTTTCTAGCACTTTTATTTCCTCGTCAGATATTTTTATCCGTTTATAATAGACCACAGGCTACACAAACGAGAGGATAATATCGGACCTCGTGTATTATAAAAACATTGTTAAAATGTCTAATCAATTTTATTGTCATCGATTTTGATCGATTGCGATTCGTGTGTTTCGATGTCGTTTATCAAGATCGTAAATTTTATATAAGTATCTAAAGACAAGCGTTATCGTTCGTAAGAAAATTAATAATTATCAGGGGAAAAAATATTATTGTTAAATCACTATCGTAAATATATATGTATAGGCAAATATAAATATATATGTATATATTTAATCGTTACCGTAACGCGTTTCATCGCGTTAAATCTATTTAACGTGTTACTACTTTAAGATATATATATTACTTATATCTATCAACAAACGCGCTTCTCAAGAGAGACTTTTTCAAGAGAGATCTCTTCGTACGGTACCATGAAAAACATAACCTAGCCAAGACTGATTGTGCACTCTATCCTCCGTAACGTTTTACAAAAAAGGATGTATATTTTTGAGTCAAGCATAAATCGAGAGCACGTACTACCTTCAGATAAGTTTTCAAGATACGCGACTTCTCGCTACACTCGAATTCAGAATAATGAAGTTTTCAAACGATATATTTGTTACGACTAGTGTCGATAGATCTTTTCAAAGTGTATTATATATATGTATATATATATGTATATACATATGTATGTATGTATGTATGTATGTATATATATATATATATTTTCTTCACTTTTTTTCGATCATTATTTTCAACTTGTACGCATATCAGACTTTACGTTACTACTATCGTAAAGTGCACTATTTTTGTATAATTTTGATGGAAAATTGATACGTTAATAAAATACTTATTCTTCCCCTTGAGAGATCTTTACTTTTATGGATATATATATACTTCTTTTTTCAAACATCGAGAAATCGATCAACGATTTTTATTTTATATTTTTTTTTTTTTTACACAAACATTTGACAAAACGATCCTATTCCGAACGTTGTTAAACCCTTAAGAAACGTATAATATGCCTGGGGAATTATAACGTAAATTTAATGTGTAAATTTAATGCGTACACGACAGAGATTTTTATGTACGAATGCTGATAAGAAAGAACATTATCCATAATTAAAATGAATAATATGCATATATACACCATACATATATACATATATATGTATATATATATATATGTGTGTGTGTTTGTATGTGTGTATATATATCTGTATTCTGTATCGTTGTACTATGTGCTATTATTAATACAATAATAGATATACGATTTATAGGTTCTTGATTTTTATTTCATATTGATTCCTTAAAAAAGACTTGTCCATCCTTTTACTTTGTAACTGTTTACCTTATCGCTTAGGAACCATTAACGACATGTCTGAAACGAATGAGCCTTTAAAATGGCAGGCATTTATTATAAAAGAAAGAGAGAGAGAGAGAGAGAGAGAGAGAGAGAGAGAGAGAACGTAATTAGTGATAGTACAAATGTCGTTTATAATCATCGTATCTCAATAAATCATCAAGAGTTACCCTGTAAAGTTTTGAAACGACCAGCTAATCATTAAAAATCCATGATACGATAATTCCTCTTTGTCAGTCTTTGACAAATTCACAGTGAACAATTGTGATTGGTGAAGGTGTCAATTAGGAAACATTTTCTAACAATAAGATTTATGTGATAACAAATCAAGCGAATTCTCGTTGAGATCGTTCCAGTGGAAATCGATTTATCAAGTAAACCTTTCACGAACTCTTTACGGCAAGTTCTAATAAATATGTATTACTTGTTCCACACACACGCGCACACATTTGCACAACCATACTCACGACTCGAAAATATTCGAGGACTCGAGAGGAGTGAAAAGTTGAACAAATCGAACGAGACAGTTGTAAGTTAAACGACAACGAGATATAATCACGGAACGCAAAAATAGTTATATATACATATGTATTATAAACAAAAAGAAAAAAAAAAAAAAGAAAAAACAAAAAGAAAATGGGGAAAAAGGGAATAAAGGTATTTACGTATATGGCTGGTAATCGTAAATATCATTTCTGATTTATCAAGAGTTTGTTCGTCTTTTCTTCAAAATAAAAAAAGAAACTAAATCGATCCTGTTGTCATCCCTCGTCGGTGAGAACATTTTTCAAGAGCAAAAACAAACAAAGAGTAGTCTTATTCTCTTCCTTACAAACGATTATTCATTGTGAAATCAGTGTTGGTCAATCTTAACGCTCTCAATTGTCTGTACAGTCGTTGCTTGCAGAACTGATAAAATTCGACCTCACGGGTAAAATTTCTACGGACGATATCCTTTACTTCTTCGCTCACCGGTGGCTTAAAGAAATTTCGGTTGATGCTTGTGAAAGCGTTCGTTTGATCTAAAAAAGAAGCGCATGTATATGTATGTATATATATATATAACCCTAGTTGTGCCTGTGGGGTGTAGGACACTGGAGACCAACTTTGAGCTCAATTAAAACAATTTGCTTATTGCGTGATTTACGCATTTTCTTTTTTTTTTTTTTAATCATGATAAAATTGGAAATGCATTTTCAAACCTACTGATTATCATTTTCGAGGCTTCAAAGAATATACAGTACATTCTTGGAGTCAAAATCGTTCATTTCGTATAAATGACGGCTTCTCAAAGTGCCTGGGGTGTAAGAGCACCCGATATACACAATTTGTAATTATTTTGATTATGTGCACAACTAGGGTTAAATCTAACGTAAATCGTTATAGTATATACCGTGATAGACTTGAGCGGCACCTCGGAAAAATCGAGGTATGTAATTCTCCAGGACGGTTAGGGTGGTGTTCACATCCTCTAGGACACCAACGACCGCATAATGTTTCTCGACTGCGAGCTTGGCACGTTCTAAGGCTCCCACCGTGTTGAAAGGACTTTAAATGGCAAACCCGTTATTATGGCTTTGGAAATAAGCAAGCGTAAAGGAAGAGTAACGCGGAAAAGAACGTATAATATTTTATATCTACATATGCGCTCTGTACAACTCGCTCTCACTATCTCATTCGTACGAATTGTTTCGATGACTCACGTGCACTTTTCGCTGTGTCCGCAAAAGAAAAGTGTCTGTCTACGATGATCACCGATACCCTCGTGTATTTCTCCTTCCAAATAGCGACACTCGCGGTCGCCCTTCAATACACACGTCTCAAAGTCTTTCTTCAGCCAATTCGGATCGGGTAAGGGTAAATCAGGGAAAATCTGTTTCCTCTCGACGTAATACCAGGGTGCTCTAACGTAGTAATACCAAGATATAACCCTTTCAACTGGATCTCGAACTACGTTTATGTAAATCGGTTCCGGTAAATTGAATCTACGGAAAAAAAAAAAAAAAAGTTATCGTTTGGTCAGAGAAACGTCAGGTGAAATCTTCTGTCGAGACATTCGAACGAATATTTTTTTTTTTTCGATTCTTCCTCGACTCACTTGGTGAAATTCGTGAAGCACACGTGTTTCACATAAACCGATGGTTCCGAGTAACTGCTGACCATCCTGGCAAGTTGAAGCTACGAAAATAAAAGATGAAAACGCGTTATTGTCGATCAATGCTTGAAAACTTTTATTATTTTTTCAAAGCATCCCTCTTCTCTCCTTCTCACCCCTCTCACCCTCGCTCTCTTCTCTCTCTCTCTCTCTCTCTATATATATATATATCTATCTATCTATCTATCTATCTATCTATCTTACATTCGTTCATCTATGCAAGCACGTACCGTTCAATCAATTACTAACAATTACCATTCACTTGAAAGGATTCATGGTAATCGAGTGGAATTGCTGGTACAAAGGCGTCATACCTGTTCGATCGGGGCGAGACGTATTGTTTCGACTCTTTGAACGCGATCTCTGTTGAAAGAAAAACCGTTCCGCATGGAAAGCCTTCTTAATAGTTCCATGAACGTCTGGGAGCCAACTTTCGGTACACGATTAAAGAAAAGCACCAATCTATCAGCTCTCTTCGTGTTGTTCAGCCCATCGACGTCGAGAAGGTCTGCTTCTTCGTACTGAAAATAACAAACTTTCTTAAATTGAGAAACATTGTTTCTTCGACTTTCTATTCGCAGCCCGAGTAACGAAACTTGAAAGTAATCGGAAGGCACGATAACTCAATTAGACTAATGTATCGTTGTCCTTTCTTTTTCTTTGTTTTTTTTTTTCTTTTCTTTTCTTTTTGTTCACATCGGTACGTCGTTTCATGAAAATTCCTTTTTGTTTCGCTTGATTGATTTCGTATTCTATCGACTCTACGAGCGAATGCGTGGGATTTATTTACGGAGAGTGCGAGAGAAAAGGGGGTTACGAAAATTCGAGTTAATATTCGCTCCACGGAGGAAACACGTTTGTTGATGTTAGAGCGATAACGCGATAACAGGCGAGCTCCTTTAGTCGCGTGAAATTATGAAGTTGAAGGAACGACTTTTGAAAGAAGAGAATCTACGAGGCATCCCCCCCTCGTCCGTCACACAATCATTTCTTTTTAAAGTTTCTCCGATGTTCTTTTTTTTTTATACTTTGAAACGTTAAACGTTTCGTTATCGTTTAATTCGAGAATGATATCGCGATTAAGTCGGATTTGACTCCAGTTAATAGATACGATACTATATCATAAGAATATATTCGTATGGTACGCATAGCTTACGTATGCACGACGTAGGGGTCCACGATCGCATGTGGCAGGACGAGCTTGCAAAGCTCTTTCAGTTTGAATAAAAAAGATAAAGAAGACCGAGTCCATTTCTGGTAAGTCCAGATACGAGTAACAACACATTACGCAGTCACTTCCTGAAGAGTTCGAAGCATCTGGCAGTCCTACCGATCGGTCAACGTACTCGATGCCGATCATAAGGAAGTGCATTCCCGATGCATGTCTTACGTTAGTTGCGTTTTACCAGTTATGTACACATACTTG
Organism: Dolichovespula media; assembly: GCA_911387685.1. Taxonomy (NCBI): domain Eukaryota; kingdom Metazoa; phylum Arthropoda; class Insecta; order Hymenoptera; family Vespidae; genus Dolichovespula; species Dolichovespula media. The sequence continues at coordinate 3,655,958 of OU426872.1, forward strand.
CCACCATTGAAAAATTCTCAAGTCATTCTTTCGAACTAACCGAACGCAATGCGATATCGATCATTGATCGTAGAGGGGAAACACGTAGAGATGGGAATGAAAAAAAAAAAATTCTAAACGATAGCGAAGATCACTGAGACGCAATTAGGAGGCTATTCTCAAGGCAAATTGCGTCATTAACCGGACAGTATCGTCATCGCGGTTACACGTGTTAACCTCGTTGCACGATACGTCGCGTACGTTTTATACAGGCTGATAACCGATACCTGATACTTTATTTAAATCTTATTACGTAATAATTAATGACGTACCTATTTTGGAAATTCCTTAAAGACATTCCAAAGGTCTCTACTTCGTCGAAATAAAAATACTCTTTGGGAAATAAGACCTATCGATCTTCATCGATTATTGGTCATTCCGTTCAATCTGATATTTTCCAGGTGGATCATTTCCGAGTAATTCTTACAAGTAAATATACGTTTATAAAATAACCAGTTACTTTCGCGTATCGAACCAATAACTTTCTAATTAATTGTGACCCGATAGATTAATCATGGTTATGGCTATTCCCTGCTCAATCGAAAGTGTATCTTTGTAAAAAGCATAGAAAGGCATACGTTCATTTTATTAGAAAGAACTATTATGCCATTGAAAGGCATAAACGTAAACTCGAATTCCTTACAAGTCGAGAAATTTTTCTCAGAGCGAGAGAATCCCGAGCGAATGAATTATTTCCGATTACGGTGCGAATCTACTCGTACGATGAATAGCGCAACGCGAGTAAAACGAAGTGAACGACGATTTTGTATTTCGAGACGGTGTCTGGCAGCAGGTACCACCTCCTCCTCCTCCTCCTCCTCCTCCTCTCGATCGCTTTCACCGTAAATTATCGTAAATGATTTTCGAGCGTCATGGCTACTTTACGTTAGAGCCACGTCTTTTATCTAACCTTAACTTTGTCTCGAAGAGAAAGAGATACTCTTGAGAATTTCAAGTACATGATCAATTTTAATATACTTACGATTCATTAAGTTTCGTCAAATACGAAGAATTAACCGTCGCTGAAAACTTTTCTACATACCGAACGCGATATCCGTTAAGGACGTTTTCATATTATAAATGAAAGAAACAAAAGTATTACTCGTTAAGTATAAAGTGTTATATACCTCTGAGAGACTCCTTGGTCCACGGCCACCATCGTCGTGCTCTACTTATTACCTATTTTTTCATTCAAGTCTCGAGCATGCGAAAACCAGCTACGGACGATAATTACAATCGTAGATGTGTTTTAACGACGATCTCTAACGAACTCTGTTAGTCTAGACGATCGGGCTATGCGAACTTTCGAATAAATTCTACGTTTTTCCTACCTCATTTACCTCGACCTTTCTCAAGGATAATCCTTATTTTCTTCCTACTATTAGGACTCGTTTTCTTTTTAAGATGAATGATAAGAACGAGCCGAGACGAATTTAAAAAAAAAAAGGGCATGGTCGGTCGAGCGTTTTACGAGCGTTTATCGAAATACGAGTTGCATCGTATTATTCATTGATGTATATCATCTCTGATCGATCGAGTGCATCCAACAGTATATTTACAAGAAAACATTTCCCGTTATAACCTGACACTATTTACATTATTTGGATTAGAAAAAGTTTAATGAGTTGTGCCTATTGAACGAGCCCAGATTATCGGATGGTTTAATTCGGGCAAAACAAAAACAAAAAACAAAAAAAAAAGAAAAAATAAGAAAAACAAAGAAGAGTTATGTGTGTGTGCACGAAACGATCGAACTCGCGTCACGGAACACGATTATTATACCGATTAAAAAATAGACAGGATTCTTCTTTCTTTCATAGTTTAAATAAAATATTACCTTCTCGGTAACGCGCTGTAAGCTCGAATAATGATCGTTCCCGCTCGGCGTAGATTCCGTTTGAACTCCTTCTGAAAGCAGAGAAACATCGCATCGTTAAGAAATGCATCCTCCATTTTTCTGACATCGCTCGATATCGGCAAGAAGAACGACGAACGAGAGATCATCGTTCAGTAAAGTTGGAATAAAAAAGAGAGAGAGGAATTGCCGGAGAAAGGGAGCGACAGCTCAACCAATCATGGAGAGAGAGAGAGAGAGAAAAGATTGAAAAATACTTATTGCCCCGAAGCAATTGGTATTTTTTTTCCTCTCATCTTTTTTCCTTTCCATTATATTCCTACGGAGCAAGCAAGTTAGTAACTTTCTAGGTGATCAAGATTTGCATGGTTGCTCTTCAATTCCTTCTCGCAACGACTACGATTATTATTTCTGAAATCTCGTAATGATATGCACGACCGATTTAGCTTTTAAGATATTATCTCTCCTACCTTTTTGTTTGTTTTTTTTTTTTATATATATATATATATATTTTATTTTATTTTATTTTATCACATCAGAATATTAGTCCCAACTTTCTTTCGTCTTCCTCCTGATTTATATTCAGACGAAATATAAGTTGGCGTAATCGATAATTTCCTTTCCCTAATTTAACGATCCGAGAGAGAGAGAGAGAGAGAGAGAGAGAGAGAATCACTAGTTTGTTCCATTTACGATTTTACATGAAACAATGTAACGGATGAACAAGAAGAGAAAGATATTTGCAATTTCAAGTAGTCGCGGAATGGTCAGCATTTCCTTTGCCGGAGTTTAAACGACGCGAATGAAAATCTATATACGCATATACTCGTATGTACCTACTCCACGAACGTGTACGTCCGTTAAGAAGGCGGGCTTCTTCGTTTGCCTTTAATAGAAGCTAGCTTAAGCCGGACTATTCCACGTAAGGTTCGCATATCGTTGATCTTGGCCGAGATTCGTGCTGACCATTCCAGTCATAATCGTGCACGGAATCGTAGAAAGGAACTACGGCTGTCTAATTACTTGGGATTCTCCTCGTAAAGTAAGTCACATATCGGGAATTATCTTCTGACTTTTGAGTTTAATCTCTCTCCAATTCGTGGAATGAGAAACGAGATAAGTAAGGGAATCTGACGATGCAAATGAGAGAAATAAATTTTAGTGAATTTCATTATAATATTAAACGAATCGTTAATGCGCGTGCTACCACGTATAATTTATAGCTAATCGAATCGAATCGAATCGAATCGAATCGAATCGAATCGAATAGTCAAAATTACATTTAAGAGACGGAAGATAGTATAGACGATACGATTTGTGTTAATATCAGTGAAAGGATTTCAAAATCGAAAGCTGGATGTATATTTGAATATATACGATCGTATAGATGCGACGATAAAACGTACGTATTGTGTTCGTAATTAGTGATGGTACGTGAATATGTTCGATTCCGACGCATAACCGTGCGCGTAATTAGATATTTTTAAATTATTATTGACAAATGTAAATCGTTTTTCATGATTTTCAATCGAATCTCTCGAGCATTTCGCAATTTTACATCGGACGATGTCACAAATCTTACAAAATGACTTCGAGCGAAGGACGAATTTAAATAGAAAACGATTACATCATTTAGGAAAGAATTAACTTGAGCGAGTGTAGAACAGGTGAACGACCAATACCACGATCGCATTGAAATTATACGACTATAATTGATATATCCAGATAATTTCAACGGAGTTGGAATCAAAGCGAATCGATCGGAAAAGGTAACGGGCGTGCATGCTGCTGCACGCGTGTGGACCGGACCGACGACCTTTTACTCTCTTTTTAGTCGACGGCCAATCGAGAGAGACAGAGAGAGAGACAGAGAGAGACAGAGAGAGACAGAGAGAGAGAGAGAGAGAGAGAGAGAGAGCCCTACTGACCCAGAAGTCGTGAAAGCGACGTGTACGTAGAAACGGTCCTCGCGTGCGTGCTCGCGCGCGCGCACGTATTACTTGCTTACAATTGATGACACTGATACTTTCACGCTAATAGAGACAGTGTCCTGTGTTTAATTGTCCTTGTTGAACTTGCGAATTGGCGCACATCTTCATGACCTTTCTCAAAAATGGAACCAACGTGGGGTTTCGATCGATTCATTCCACGAGAAATATCCGTCTTTTCAATCGACCGAAGAGCAAACATCTCCGTCGATTATTCGGGCGAATGGAAGATGAAGGAGATGAGAAAAAGAAGCAGAGAAAGAAGAAGAAGAAGAAGAAAAAAGGAGAAATCAAATTAATGATCGATTGCCGCGAGCCGAATCTTATATGATTACACTTGAATTTGAACAATCGTTTATAGGGAAATTTTTCGAACGATCGATCTTCAACATATCTTGGAAGAGTCGGCTTTCGTGCTCCGTCACCGTGACCTACATTTTACGATCCTTTACGATTACGAGTTACGGACAGAAAGGAAAGCTCCACTGAAGTTGCTGCATTGAAAACTTGGCGAACGGGCAAAATTGCGGAAATACAAATTTTCTCCCAACCGTTAATCGTTGGTTAAGAATTTCTATCAAAATTTTTCTTTCGTTATAGACAACATTAAAGTATCTTATCTAATTTATTTACCTATCGTATCATAGAGCATTCTCTAGATATATATATATAAATATATATATTGTATATATATATATATATATATATTATATAGATATATATTATTATATTTTATATTAATATATATATATATAGATATATATTATAGATAGGTAGATATATAAAAATATATATGTTTTTATAAAATATAATAGGCACGAAAGTAACGCTCTCGGTGTTTGGCATATAGAAAGAAATTTCCAATTCTTTCTTCGAATCGAAATGACCGTAGACATCCCCAATCGAAAGCCGGACGTTCCACTCTGCCATATTCTAAGATACGAATAAATTGTTGGATCGTTCGATATTCGCTTTGATCTTTTCGCGATCACGCGCGTAACCAACGATAAAAAGGATTACTTTAATTTACATTCCGGATAATACTCCGAACGTACGTATGTTATATATGTTGAAACGCGAATCACAAAAGTGCTAGCAATTTCTCTGGGAATAAGTAGGTTAAAATCTTGACATATCAGATTTACTCCAGTTTCATAATTTCCATACGATAGAAAATTTTCGATAAGGTTTCTGCCGTTAGATCCGTGAAATCCTAGCCGGCTTATCATCGAAATATTTTAATGAGAAATATTCATCGCGAACGAACAAAAAGACGTATATATACCTGGTAATATAATATATATGGTATACTTAGATATGTTAAAATTGTTATTACATTCTCTCAAAGTTTTTCAACTATATACAAAGATAAATGGTTCTATGGTACGTTAATAATTAAATCGAAAGAGGCAACCAATTTCGGATTACAATAAAGAATTAGACGGCAAGACAATAGCGATCCCGATACTAGGTCGGTTGAACGTACAAAAACCAAGGTAGAATCTCAACGTAATAGCACATAACGAAGACGTACCTAATTGCTAATTAAAACGGCGAGCTATCGGTAGTCGCGGTCATAAATAGAGGCCGAACGCTTGCTCTAACTGTAACGCCGCTAATACTTACCTAGGAAAACGGCGAGGGAATGATTTGCATTCGCGATATTATTAATTGCATCGATCCGAGAAGGTAACCAGGTGAGATCGGAATTTTATTCAGATAGATCCGAGGAAAAGCGTTCTCAAGGAAGGAACGTGGATCATCGTAAAGAGAACGTGACGGTTATGATGAATACCCACTTTCTGATCGAATATCGTTTAAACCGGGTGCGGAAGAGTCGAAAGATGCGTTTATCGATCGTGAAACGTTTCCTGTGAAAGCCTTTCCTTTTAGAAAGAGACATCCAACAGGCACACGCGGGCTCACTTACCAATACCCGTACCTGAACCCGTATTCACGGACGCACAGTACCTACTGTATAGATGTGGATGCATGTATGCATGTATGCATCCATATCCAGGTAGGTATCGGTAAGTACATCGTGGGTGTGGTGCATGCTTGTTTCTCTCTCTCTCTCTCTCTCTCTCTCTTTTAATTTATAGCAAACTCGTTACTTTCACCATCGTTATACATAAGTGGACATATCTACGTATAATATATATACACGTACAGTAAAAGTATGCGGAATAAATGACAGAATTTACGGTTCCAAATGAACGTTCTATATTCTCCCATGGGGGAATCGGCACAAAGTTTGGGGATTGATTTTAATCAGTCGTTAGGAACGTGCGAGAGAGTAATGCGCGTGCGTGTTATGTTGATAAAAATGCCACGTAATCTTCTAATAAATTCAACGCAGGGCTCTTCCCACGGAGTTACGAAAGAGTCGCGGAAGGAGTTAGGCTAAACTGGTTTGACGACATATCACGTTCTTTTGAAAAAAGATCAAATGAAAGAAAGAAAAAACGAGGCAGCCCAGTCGTCTAGCGATCGATATCAAGATCGAAAAATTACACATGTCAGAGACGGGGAAAAGCTCTCTTCCTCCTCTGTAATATAATCGTTTAATAACGATAAGTATATAATGTCATTTTAAGTGGACCTAACGGATGCGTTGATATTCGATCGATCGATCATTGTCAACGACACAATATTTATATCGTCCACTTGCATAACTTGAAAGGCGGATATTACGGATTAATTAGTTCTGGTACGGCTATTTTAATTCTAATTCCGTTGCTCGACTAGTTTCTCCTTTTTGTTTCTCGTTTCTTTGGGATAATAAGAGAAAAAAAAAAAAAAATGAAGAGAACGAAAGAGGCCGAAAGGCACGCGGTAAGAAAGCTCGCGAGCCGCGTCCCTTGAACTTGTCGAGTCCTTCGTACGTTCACTCTCACACCTTGACCTTCCCCAAGCGGGAACTCGCACGTTCACCACTATTCATCGAGACTGGTGAACGGCGCGTCGGCATTGCCTTTAGAGACACAGCCACGTTGCGCGAATGTCGTTGCCCGATATTCAAATCGCTCATCCTAATACAACTACCATTTTTTTTCTCCGGCCTAATCGATATCAATCGAATATATATATATATATATATACACGTACGCGCAGGAATATCTAATACTCGGATCTTAGAGTAAAATACTTACCAGAAGATATTTGTTTACCCGAGAAAAGTTCATCCTCGGCCGGCTGCAAACGTACCTCCATTTTTCGAAGACGCGAGTGGAGTTCCCTCGTGTGTAAAAAAAGGAAAAGCGTACAGGAGATAGCCACCAGGGCGATAAGCTCGATAGTTCTGCAATCGTAATAAAACGGTGAACAAGTAACATTTTATATATTCTATTTCCAACGGATTATAACGAATATAAATAGGCTTTATAGGCGTAGAATTAGAAAATTCTTTAAGTATTCACGCCAACTAATGTATTATTATTCGTATTGGGTACACGTGTTACATAGATATGTACGTCCAGGAACGTACTTGAGAAACTCTACGGTCTGTAAAAAATTACGAGATACTTTTGCGCGATACTTTATATTACACTCTTAAGATGAGCCCAATGTAAAACGGCCACTTGTCCGTCACCTGATGAAATCACTTTTCTTTTTTTTTTTTTTTCTCACCCGTCGCACGCATAGGAATTGATAACGAGTGACGAAAAACGCGGGGGAGGGAGCAGGTAGGAATAGGAATTAAACGCGACAGTTCCTTTAATACGCGTTCTCTTCTTTTGGACGCACATGTGCGTAAATATGGCATTCTAGTACGGTCTTATCATTTAACTTATTCTTTTGGATGTATCTCGACGAAAGGGAAGATACTATCGCGAAACAGAACGGGAAAGTTCCTTTGTGTGTTGTACATATCGAGGGACATTGGTGTCTATTTACGGTACCTCTCTACGTGGTACGAATAAAGTACGATAAAATATTTCTTTATTGAAATTCAGATCTAAAGGCTTCATCGTTGAGACGACCGCGACGTATCGACCACGAAAAATTGGAAAGTCCATCTTTCTCTGCCGTGTCATTAACGTTATTGCGACTTGAATTGACTTTCAAGTCCCTTACTAGGTATCCCACTCGTTCGATAGAGAGAATACTGTTTTATTATAACGGTAAAGTGCACGATAAGAGAAAAGAAAGGAAAGCAAAAAAAAAAAAGAAGAAGAGGAAGAGGAAGAAGAAGAAGAAGAAGAAGAAGAAGAAAAATGAAGGAAAGAAAAGAATCGTGGACACGTGATACTCCGTCTACAAACATACACACCTACGTACGTACGTACGTGTATATCGTTCGTTTCCGCAACATCACGCTATTACGAAGCTTCATTATCGAGAGTAGAAAGGTATGAAGAAGACGAGAATAATTATAAAATCGTGGCGCAAAGTCAACGATTCCGAGATAATGGCGCGCGCGCGCGCGCGCGCGCGTACGCTCGACCGCGCTATTCTTATTCCTTTTTATTTTTCTCTGAATTTTCCGAGTGGAAGACGAAAGGTTAAATCTTCATCGGGATCGTCAGAGTTTACGAGACGATCGATCAGAGTTATCGTACGTTCGATAATGTCTAAGGCAATTGAAAGAGTGGGTCTTCTCGTAGCTCATAGGAATCACGTTAAATACCGAACCGATATGTATATCTATCTTTTCCTTCTAAAACGAAGAACGCCATTGGTCGTGGTAATTAATAAAACACGTCGATCGAAACAACTCACGAATTTTTACAATAACCCGAATAATCCTAGATAAAAGAGATCCACTATTATAATTCCTATAATCAATATTTTCTTCCCATAGAAAATGTTTTATTGACCAGAGGATATATCCTACGTGCGCATATGTACTTTAACGGGTGCTTGCGACACGCAATTACTCGTACGAGTAATTTAATCCTCTCATCGGTTGCGCCTAATGCCACGGAGAACTTGTTAAAAATTTGTTTAATATACCGCGATGGGGTTGGCCCATAAACGGAACAAAGCGAGCGATATTATCTTTCTTTCTCGTGCTCCTTTAAACGAAATTTTTTATCCGACGAGAGTAATAGAGACAGAGAGAGAGAGAGAGAAAGAGAGAGAGACAGAGAAATGTGTTTAAAGGACGAACGACGAAGAAGGAGAGTTACGTATAAAAAAAAAAAATAAAATAAAATAAAATAAAATAAAAAGAAAGAAAAAAAAGAGGAATCCTCCGGAAAAGAAATCGAGAAACGAACGGTATCGGTCGGA